>OENM01000793.1:43742-58158 GCA_900239745.1 Rotaria magnacalcarata
CCAACATAAAAAAGGAAATCATAGCAAATGCCACTTTCACCTACAGCTAAAAGAAACATTTTATAGCCCCAACGATGAGGCTTGTTAGGCATATGTTGTTTCATTATACTTCTGCCTTTGAATGGAATAATTTGTTCATCAACACTTAGTTTTTCTTCTTTTTCAATTTTTCTGAAATTATTTTTTACAATATTCAACAATGGTCGAACTTTATGAGCTCGATCATAATCTGGATCGTTACGATCGAGTTGATTTGAATTATCAACAACATGTAAATATTTTCTGATTTCCAAAAAACGATCTCGACTCATGGTTGATGATATAGACTCTACTCGAGTAGTATTCATCCAAAAAAATCGTTGATCTGGAAAACAGTATATTCCACTCATTATCAAAACACCAATAAATTGTGCCATTTCAACTTCTGAAATACGTGCTGGTTTATTTGGATTAGTTTGAACGGAATACATGTTAGATTGTTCGGTCAAAAGTGTGATTGACTCTTTGCCGAACATAGAATAAAAATAGTCAATTGGTTCAAATTCCATATGAACTGGTGGTGGTGAAAAGGTACCAGCAAAATTCGCTGCTGGAACTACAAAATCTTTTTTTTCTTTTTTGATTATTTAATTGAATATTTTCTTCATTATTAGTAGCTTCATCTGATGATAATTCATTATTGATTGTTAATTCATTTCGTAAATTATGTGAAACTTTACTTACTTCATCTTCTGACTCAGATGAGTCAACTTCTTCTTCGCTAAAATCATTCGGTACAGCAGTAGCCTTTTTAGAAAATGATTTAGCAGTCATCACCAAAACGTTTTTGATCAAGAACAGTACTTTATTTTACACCTAGAGTTTTTATGTTCAAAATATTACTACCTCTAATTAGAATAACAAATAAAATTCAAAATTTAGAATTCTAATTAATGTTAAAATTTGATAAATGATCACTATACAGATAACGTACAGTCTATTTATAGTTTGGCATTACAATGACAGGAATAGAAAAGAACGTTGAACAATAGAATACGTCCTTTTCACCAATGGTAATACTGCGCGATAGATGGTTTTAGTATCTAATACAGACAACAATAGTATGTATTTCGTTCAATTATTCACACTTGCTCTCGAAGCTATTGGAGCCTGTTAAGAAACAATATGTTCATATTATTCAGACAAGATGTCGCCGACTAGTAAAGGACTCCAGTGCAAAGGCACTAAATACTGAATTGTTTTTCTTTTCTCATGAAGAAATGAAAAACTCGACAAAAAAAAGAATTTTTTTTTTCAATAGCAGTACTTTTCATCATATTTTACGCTTTGATTGCAACATACACGTATACAATCTCATGATAAAAATATTGAAGATGCCTGCTAATAGGTGAAAAATAGCTATTGGTTTTCAAAGATACATATATTGAAGTGAAAACGGTGTAAAGTACTTTGATTTGATCATTACAAGCGAAAAAAAATTTTGGAAATTTTTGTCCCTTTACGGCCGGCTGTTGCCAAATGGCGACATCATTATATTTTATAATTAGAGTATATCGAATAAGAAATTTTAGTAACATAATATGCAACAACTTTACTAACGAAAATGAATCAGTAATTGTTTTTTCATATTGATTATTAAAACAGATAGAGAAATTATTTTTAAGATTCTGATGCCTTTTTGGGGCATTTCGAATAAGCAAGGTTACTTTTTTAATGAAAGTTTTTTTTTGACTTTTAAATTATTAATTTGTCTTAAATTGTGTCGTAGTAATTATCATATCGTGAAAACGTAATACACTCTTTGTATAAGCCAATCCATGTCAAAATATTAACTGAATGTTGCCAAATGGCAACAACCGGCGGTAAAGGGTTAACTTCACTTTAATTATCAGCCAAGTGTTCTGATTCATCTAATCCTTGTTCTTTTTATCTCATGGCGAACTGATATCCATATGTATGGAGAATTTTTCCAAAGAAAAAATTCTCAAAAGTTGTTAATAAAGAAAGAATAATAATCTTTATCGAGCTTTAATGTAAAAAAGAAAAGTATCACAAAAAAAAGTTCATTTTCTTATCATCATTATAGTTAATCATCACGATCAGAATCATTATTATTATTATCATCATTGCCATCCTACAATAGCGAGAAGAAAATTTTTAATCAGAGTTCTCAATGGGTCACCTAGAATGGGCTGACATGAATCGAATGTATTTTGAAAATTATGCTGAAACAGACGAGTTGAAATATTTGTTTGTCACGAGTTCCATCGAGATGATTGTAGTGTTTTTTCGTTGAAACTAACTAAGTAAATATTTTCTTTCTCCAGTCGAAATGTTTTATAGATGAATCGATAGCTACCAAAGATTTCGGAAAAAGAAAATTAATTATTGAAAGAAATCGTCTGCATCAAAAAATTTAGTTTTAACGAAGTATCACTGCAATTATCTCATAGAACATTGTCGCAAAATTCTTCACCCACTGGCAAGAAAAAACGAAGAATCGATCCCTTGAGAAATTTTGTCCCATCGAATTATCTTAAAGTGTTTTCTTGTCTCTACACTACAGAAATACGTAATGCATAATTTACTATGTACTCCTTATTTTGACTATAGCTCCTGATCTGATCGTCTACCATTCAAAAATAAAAGTAAAGAAAAGCAAAAAATACTCACTGACAAATTCACAGCAATATTAGATCTAAAACAAATTCAAGTTTTAATATTTGTGAGACATGCGAATAGAATTAATAGGCTTTTTAGAATTTCTATGTTTCTTGCTTTATGTATTACAATTTGATGAAGAAACGTAGGAATTTAAAAGATTCTATTGATTCTTCATGTACAGGGTTGGAAAAAATGTTTTGCACGGGGGTATTGCTATGATTATAAGTAGAAAACAGGGGTCGCAACGGTCCAATTTTTCATGGACCGACCCGACCCGTTGCGACCCGTCAGCTAGATGGGCCCGCCCGGACCGACACAATAATCACAACGGTCCGGTCCGACCCGACCCGTCGATTTGTCTGGACCGACCGAACCGGACCGACATGATCCGATGAACTATCTTTTAATCATATTTGAGATTAATAAGATTGAAACTTAATGCAGTATTTAGAAAAAGTTACCTACACGTACACAGTATGACTTTGATTTCTTAATAAATTTCATAAGATCACATAATTCATATGAAAACAAAACCTATCATAAGTANAAACCATAAAAATGAATCGTATGGATATAGAAACAAAAAAATTATTACAGTAATACTCAAAACAAGTAACATCAACAACTTTCGAGCACGAACTACAACTTCTTGTATTTATGTGTTCTCATATCGAGCTATAGAGGCAAATTGAACTGCCGATTGTGTAGAGCTTCAAAAGGTCTATCTTATTAGTATATTGAAATAATTCCATAATCAAAACATGCTGGATAAAATAAGTATTACCTTTTCTTTGAATTTTCTAAAAACCGCGTTTTTACCAATAATTTTTCCTTTTCTTGAAAAATTCATATTAGTCGACCAAGTACTATTTTTTGGTGGAAAATTTCTGTCTTTTTTTAAAGGTACAGACTGGCATTATGGAATATCATGGAGTTATACATTAATTCTGCAGAAATATTACTTCCTATCGACTAGATTCAAATAAAATGCCGAAATATGCCAGACGCAGGCTAGATGACCAAAAACTGGATGCTTTGTCAATATTTTTTCGTTGAAATATTTATTCTTTCGTATGTTTCATTACATAGTGCGCTCATCATCGCATCAGAAATATTACTTTGACGCTTTCTAAAAGTTTTACTAGCAAGAAAAAACGCAAATTAATTTGAATACAAGTTCTTTAAAGTTGATATCGATGCTTGTTAGAAGTATTACTACAATAATTGCTTTGTTTCTATCTCCATGTGATTCATTTTTTTATGGTTTTGTAGAGCATTCAAGGCTGAATCTTTGGGTAAAAAAGTCAGTCCGAAACTATGAAAGCTGAATGGAATATTGAAGAAATACTGAGACCGCCATTTACGCTGACGCACCAGTTATGTTCGATTCATAAGAAAAAAAATAAAACAAGCCGGTCCGGGTGGACCGAAGAAATACGTGGCCCGCCCGGGCCGGCAGAAAATTTTCACCGGTCCGACCGGCCCGGGTCGGGCGGTCCGTTGCGATCCCTGGTAGAAAACATATTGAATTTTATATCAGATGAAAGTCCGTAGAAAATGGGGTTTACTAATACTGAAAAACCAGAGTTGTTAATGGTATTGTCTGTTAAAATATCTAAATTAAAGAATTTGTACTAATCGCATGTATAAGAAAAGTTACTGTGGACCTAATGTTTGAGTTAAATGTGGTATAGAATTATTTGTATTTTTTCATTTGAGGAATACAATCATTAGTCAGTCTGACGACCTTTAGCGTTCTTCACTGCGCGTATTCGAGATGGATATGAGCATAGGAGAGTTTCAAATAAATCAGTGTTAGTTTCCAGGTTGGTTAAAACGTCTGAAATATGCATCTTGAGAGTTTCTTCGAAATACCGAGAATGCTTGGGTTTAACATTCTTTTTTCAACTTCATCCTTGATTATTGTTCCGATATGGTCTGCAGCATTAAGATCAGGTGAATTTCCTGGCCAAATATTATTACCCCAAAACTTGATGCCATTGTCTTGAAGTAAATGTTGAGTTTGATTGACTCGCATACACGGCGCTTCATCATGGACAAGTATAACCTCATCGAGGTCGATGACATTTTTCCTGTTTTTTAAGAATGGAAACTGTTATGTCTTCTTTTCGCTCACATTATTATACTCAGTTATCAGCGAGACAGCAACGTGATGGTATGACAACAGAACGGAACAAAAGGATAATCTCCCTCCGCTGGAGTCGAACCAACGTCTTCTGCTTTCCGGGCAACTGTAGTACCACTATACTAGAAAGGAGCGTGTATTATTCGTTTGTTCCGTTTTACGATCGAAGGGGAACACTTCGGTCGTAACAGAAACACATTTTCAATTAAAATTATATCACGAAAATAATGGCCAGTCCATGATTCGCCTTTATCCTTCATCATCCAATGTAATCTTTTTGCAGTAAATATCACAAAAATTCCAATACAATACATGCTTGCCCAGGACGATGATTCCGGGGTCCGGATCCTGCAGGAAGCAAAAGAAAACGGCCTTTTTTCCGGCTAATTCCACTAAAATACAGAGTGCTTCCCTCCGGAACCGCCGGGAAAGCATCAGGAAAATGGAAGCAGGATTCTGGACTGAAAATCACCGTACCGGATCCATAGCTTTCCAACAAATCCACTTGACCGGATCCACCAGGAAACTACCACATAAGCAATGAACTCACTAAGGAAACTTCCATATCCGCGACGAACTATTTAACGATACTATCTGTATCCGGTCTGACACCGTCAAGAACTACAGTATACCTACGCGGCATCACACCCAGGAGGAAGATTACCGTGACCGTAAACGGTCTTCAACACCATATTCACTACCTCGGGTCGATCAATCCCACAATAGGATCTGATTGGAAGCAGAGTTGGCACCCCACGATCGAAATCCAATGCAATTTTACAGCAGAAAGCCGATTGATAACGACCATCATTTAACTGTCAAATGCCAGGGCGCAATCGATGATGCCGGATTCGCATTCGTCGACCTCGATAACCTAATACAAACTTACCTCAGAATTTAGCTGGGAGTTGAAATAAAAATCTAACCTTTCAAATTTTGAATTTCTGTTTGCGGCAGTTTCTGACCAGCTCGATATGCTCGTAGGGATATGACGTAGTGAGTGACTGGTGTGATTTGGTCAAAGGTCAATAACATTAGAGTGTAGCGCAACTATTTGCTGGTATCGGTATGTATCCGAGCTATTTGAGGTGGGCGATGGGTTTGGAGTATGATTGAGGAAGCGATTTGGACACCGATACGGTTGACATAGATGTCTTTCCGGTTTTGGAATTCTCGGGAAATATGTTGGAAACGTCGGAGATACTCTTACGGAAAGCGGCGTAAAAATTCCGTCGAAGATCCACTCGTTTCCAACTGTTTCCGTTCCTACGACGTGTATGTGGATCACAAAAGGTACTGCCCTGATTTTTTCCTGAATTTTTTCCGGTGTTTCGTTGGGATATGAGTGGAAAGATGGTGGAAAAATCCGTTCCGGAATACTGCTTCCGTGGAATCGTAGGAATGTCCGGGAACCGGCCGTTTCCGGGGCCGGAATGTTCGACCTGGGTGGTTTTTAACCATTTCACGATAACGCTCATCTTCTTCAATATCGTCAATACTGGTTGCCCAAATCCGGTCATTCTGATAATTTGGTCGACGAACAGCCCAGACATAAAATTCATCAAATGGTGCTAGATGAAGGAAATCTTCTTCAGTCCAATCTTTCAACCAATCGCATAACCATAATCGATCTGATATGTGAGTTTCTGATTTCAATGGTTTTGCAATAACATGGAATGGTTTCAAACCTTCTCGACCCCGGTAGTTGCTGATTGTCCTTCGAGTGACATATTCTTTTTGCTTCTCAGCAATTTCCTTTGCCACAATGGAACAGCTTTTTCCTTGTCGACCACTAGCTTGCCGAATGATGTTTTGACTGGCTTCCGATAGTTTAAGCTTTCGACCAACATTTGAATAGTCAGCAAAACATTGGTTATACGATTTTTCCCACCACTCTGCGACAATTCGAACAGAACGGTGAACTTTTTCTGAAATTCAATTTCGATTGATGAACGTCGCACCAGCATCTCGAGCTTCACGGAAAGCTATGCATTTAATTCGGTCAATAATTCTTTGCTCTTCAGTGTCATAAGTGCTTGCCATTTATATGATTTGATTCAATTGATAAGCAAAGAAATACTTCGTTACACAAAAGTTAGAAAATAGTCGTCTATATTATCATATTAACTTCGCGAACTTTCCTGTTCTCTCACTTTCTAACAGAAAAGACAAAAAAAGATGTATTATTTATCACTGCCACGGCGAACAAATATACGAACGCAAAAGGATAACCTCATCTTCTGAATCATAGCTGATCATATAAACATTAGCCCCCTGTATACCGATCTTCGTGCGCTGTGGCAGAACGAAAAAGACATTTTTTCGTTCTGACGATAAACAAACTGAAGATAGCAATATTCAATAGGTTAAAATGCTCCTCCTTTTGATTTTCGCAAGGAGAACTTCTTTTTATTCTCCGCTCCACAGCGTGTTGAAAATAAAATATAACAATTCATAATATGAAATTCATTGAACTTGAGGAGTTTTATTATATGAAAGTTTACTCAATCCCATTTTTTTAGCATCAGTAAACCCCATTTTTTACGGGCTTTCATCTGATATAAAATTCAATATGTTTTCTACTTAAAATCATAGCAATACCCCCCGCGCAAAACATTTTTTCCAGCCCTGTACATCATGTCAATTTTAGTGAGCTGTTGGTGCACAAGATCTGGTAACCTGATATTGACTAACATGCCAGTATATCTAGAATCATATTGACTTGTTTTCAAATATTAGAAATCAATACTGTTCAATCTTGCACAGCAGTAAATTATACTGGAAGAGCACAATAGGCAGTCAGGCGCTCAGCTAGTCTCGCAGATGAGCGTTAGTTGTCATAAGGGGAGTGCTCGATGAGAGTCTCGTCCACATGCTATTAACCCAACTAAATCAAAAAGATTTTTGTATTCAGGATCCAATTGAAGGAACTTGTTAACCTGATTTAATATCGTTCGCTTAAATCTAAGAAGAGCAACAACTTGACTATTGAGTATTAAACTGTAGTATCCTCATTGAAACGAGGGCATACTAGTGAGCACACAATAATCAAGGAGGCTAGGACAAAAAATGCACATATATGACATCAAGTATTTTATGAGATCTCTTTTATTGATCGTATGAAACATACGTATATTCCAAAATTTTTTTGTGTCTCTTTGTTGACAAAAACGTTTGTTTTTAGAAGAAACAGAAAAAATTGTAGATAAAATTATCGTCCTTAGATTAATTTATAAACCTCGATCTCGCTTGTCATGAAGTTGTAGTTTCCTGTAAACATGGTATTACCATAGCTTGTAGTGTCACCATACGAATGTGGAAAATTCGTATAGCCACTGTTCTCGTTGCTTTTGTCAGGCACAAGAATATCGTGACCACCGCCGAAGGTTGGACCGTAGGTCGCTCCATGATATATGCTATACTGTTCAAAGCCACCTTTGATTAAGAAACGTGTAGGAAGCACTGATTTTGGATTGGTTAGCGTGAAGATGAAAGCCTTTAGGTCAGTCTGGTATGTGTTTCTTGAGCTCCAGGGAATTTGAGCATATCCACCGAAAAGGTAGCCTGTTTTTGATTGTATGATAGTAACGGTATGCGTTTGATTGTCACATAAACGATGAAAATCAATAGCACGGAACCCATCTTGTGTAGCCTTATAAAGCAGCTTCCATTTAGGATTTGCCATTCCGGTAAAACTGGTTATGATAGCTTGATGGCGAGGAGAAAGAATGTCACCAGCTTCCAAAAACAAACAATATAAAAGTGAAATCTTTGTTAGAGCAAGTCTTAATATAATCCGTATCGCATTCAAATGTTTTTTTTATCGGCATACCTTTCGAACTACTCATTCAAAAGTATGTCTGTAAAATTTCACAATTCTAAGAACTAGTTCGTATACTGTCACAGACATATTCAAAAAAAGCTTCATTAACCTTCTAAAAGGGTAGTATGGAAACAGATGATAGATACTCATCCAACTATAGTATTATGCAAACATCACTAGTGGTGCCAACGCTCGGTTGTAATCCTTGACAATCTCTGGTTGCTATCGTTAATAAAATGTGATATATTAACTAACTACCCAGGTGAATCAATCCGATACCGAATCCCATCGGATTCTATGGGGTCCTACCATCCGACGAAATCCTGTTGGATTCCTGGTTGAGNAATCAATGTCGGATCCGACAGTCGTATTTCCAATCGTATCTGATTGTCGGAACCAATGAAATCCAAAGCATTCCGGTTCCGATTGACGGTTGATGTCGGATTTTATCAGTTTCCGATACTAGGATCCGATATCGATTCCGGAACCAGGAATCCGACGATAATCCGATAGTTTCCTTGCGCCTTCCGAAGAGCTTCGCCGGATTCCAATAGGAACCGATCGGAATTCATCGGATCCTAGGCTAGGATTCATTCTCCTGGGTAAGCAGCTTCTGCGTTCATTTATCTGCTGCACAGTGGGAGGGGGCGAATTTCTACATTGTATACTTTAATAATTCTGTTAAATTGTGTTTTACAAAATTGACTATCCACTCATCTCTTATTTTGTATCTAAAGAGAATGTGTATAGGGGCATGAATTTTGGTGCAGCTGTCATTGGTAGCTTGTAAGGAATCGTCAATCTATGTATAGAAAATATAGAACAACTGTGATCACGCTCCCTCTTTTTGACGAACAAACAACTTTAATTCATGCATCGAATAATCATTGCGGAGACGTATGGAAGTATTTATATGGAACGCACCTGATTTGATTGGAAAATAATCAATCGACGATACTTTATATTTAATTGTCTGAGGTTGAGCAGTCACCACGAAGCCGATGTAAAGTCGTTTGACCTGTTCACTCATGTAAAGATAATACCTCAAACGGAGGACTTTACCACACCTTTCTGACACGTAAAATTGTGCTTCGTCGCTACTGTCACTTGTTGGAAATGGCTCCAACGTGGAAACGTAAACCTTGATCGGAGAGTTAGTATTACCAGATGCGCTAGTTTCGAAATCAATCATCGCAATATGATCTTTTTGGTCAGGAACAAGGTATTGAATAGTATTATAGAGATCCAGATCATCGTCATCATAATATCTAGTTGGAGTGGAATCCGAATACTGTAGGACAGGCGGAACCGATGACATTACTGACGCTATCGATTGTGCACTCATAATCAATATTGGATAACTAGCAAGAGAAATGCTGTATACACGTCGCTCTGATGCAATCAATGACAGAGCAGGAATATTGACTTCAGTACCAATACCAACTGCGATCACTGTCATTCGTGAATACAACTAAAACGTGTAATTTGTGCATTGCTGACCATTGGTTGTTTGTCGCTTGTGAGTACAAGAGTTAAACGTGGTATGGACGTATCGCGACAGGAAATGTTACAGATTCGTTCAATTTCCATCAAAGCAGCTTGAAGTGTTGAGGGATTGTCAACAGTACTTTGATGAAACTGTTTTTGCTCGATTCTCATTTTAATGCGTGCAATCGACTCAACTCCATGCGCCGGCGTATGGAGAATGTCTACTGTTTGTGAAGATCCATAGAGCAAAATTCCAATATGCACAGAACCCGATCGTAAATTCTCAATAATGTTCGACACAGCGGTTTTCATTTGAACAAACGCTGTTGCATCAAGATTTTTGTTTGATGCATCGATAGCAAAGAATGCATCGAGCGACCTGTTGGTAGTAGGATTACTGTAGGACCGTGATCGTAATGGTTTACTGGAACTAGCACAGGTTGATTTTTGAAGAAGTAGCACAAATATTGATACAAGAACCCAAGACATGGTAATGCTAAAAGAAAAGCAACTCACTTGAATTTCTTCAATTGAATCTTTAGCGTGATGGGTGAGGATGAAGGCCATTCATTTTTCAGTAATCTACTTATTTGATACATTTACTTTCGGTTAAATTCAAGAGAATGCAAGGTGTATCAACTAAAAGTGTCTTTCAATTCAATACGCGGCGACTACTTTTATCGGTTGATACATCATTTATCTCAATCAAATGAACGTTAGGGTGTGGGTGTGGGATTTGTGCAGTCACATCCATTTATCTATCCACCACAGCCAAAAAGAGATGAGTAGCGGTGGTATTTTAACTTTAAAATCCATTAAGCAAATAGATAAAGTTAAACCATATTTATCTACTTCAAATTTTCAAGCTTCGAGTAAACTTAGTGCTACCCACAACGATTATGCTTAATAAGGGAGAAATATTCATATTGTACTCTCTAAAAACAATCCTTCCTAGAAAACCCAAACAAGCTCGGAAATCCGCTTAGAAACCTATAAACGATTTCGAGAGGCTTTCCAAGAACTTGAAGCGTTTTCAAAAGTACCTCTTAGCTTTCTGAGCGTGCGCAGTGTCAAAAATATATACTGGACAATTGAAATCAGTTCCAGACTTTTATTTCAATTTATTACACATTTCAACAGTCTTAAACGCCTTCACAATGTTTCACAAACAAGACACTACCCAGGGTTCGAAATATCAGAGAAGAACATATTCTTTGTTCGAATTTTAGTTATTGGTCTTCACTTACTTCCACTTTTTGATAATTTTAATTCAATAGAACTTCCATATTTTCTTTTTATAAGTACTTCATTACGGATCAGTCTTTTATTCATCGGGTTTTCGAAATCTGAAGCTATTGAAGTTTTTGAAATAATGTTATCTTATCATTATATTCTTGAGTGAGTTTCAATTGTGAACATCTCGGGATAAATATTTCATTAACATTTTAGATATGAATAAATATTATTAATGAAACATTAACGTGCTTCTAACTTTGTTTCTTCGCATTAAATTATAAACTCAATTGAATAGAACCATACTCGTTTTAAAAAATTAGATAGAGTTGGCCCTAAGAAATTCTGGTTTCAGGTTATCATTATAACTGCTTTATTACTACAAAATTACATGATCAAATCTTGAGAAATCAGACATAAAACTCATCCTTGAGCAACCAAGTTCCGCGATCACACAATATACGTTGAACAAGTAAAGATGGTGAGTCCAATTTCAAAAGCGAAAAGCTAATGAATTAAAAGGTAGGAAAACGTATGAATGCTTTCATTGCTACTTATGACACCCGTTGACTGCTCAGTTTATTTTATTTTCATGTGTATACACTAATTTAAATTGCATCGGTTCAGTTAAGAACTGAATCATGTTCATCTCTGTTGTACGGACAAACATCAAACTCTATACCAACTAACAGAATTAATTCATTGTTCGACCGCAATACGAAGTCACTCGATAAATGGAAAATGAAAAAAATCAAACCCTACTGAATGTATTTCAGAGATGTCAACTTTAGCACTGTTCACCTATGTAGGATTTCATAGGAACGGAGTGGATGATGTTACTGCTATGCTGTTGAAGAATGAATACCAGAAAAATGATCGATTATTTGGTTTCATAGGTGGTCAAAACCAGTGAATTCTCAACCGACGTCTATTTTAAATAAATTATGCATCAATTAATATCGCGAATTTATATCAATCGATTCGCATAAATTTCAAGACTGAAGTACATCTTAAAACGAATAATCAAATCAAATATTAGTTCCGTGTGTCTGCAGGCATGCTCTAGAATCTAAACACCGGTGTCTGATTAGAATACAACTAATTCGAATAAATTATGCATCAATTAATATCGCGAATTTATATCAATCGATTCGCATAAATTTCAAGACTGAAGTGCATCTTAAAACGAATAATCAAATCAAATATTAGTTCCGTGTGTCTGCAGGCATGCTCTAGAGTCTAAACACCGGTTTCTGATTAGAATACAGCTAATTTGAATATATTATGCATAAATTAATAGACCTGCTAACAGCCAATAACAACCCAAGTCGACCATTACGATAATCATAAACGGCCCGGGAATGGGTCGTTTGATATCGGCAGCGTTGCGATCGCAAAAAGTTCTGTGTTTTACACCACGACATACGTTCGCCTGTCACAATGAATTACATATCGATATAAGGCCGTACTTTTATATTAACGGGAGAATAGGTCATCGTCAACAGGCTTATCGCGTCCTAGAACATTGTTAACATCCTACAAAATTGCACCCCATCATCACTCAAACAATTTTCATCTTTTCAATTTAGGGGAAGTGTACAAAAAGGGCGCATCTCAAAAATACTCCTTAAAGAATGTTCATTAGAACTCTGTTTTTCATCATGAAAAAAAAACACGTCCTGAAAAGATATTTTATCCTAGCTCATTAGTTTGAATTCAAAAATAACTGAGTTCTATAATATGTAGAAAAGCACCTTTCAAGTACTTTTACAAGCAAAAAACTTCTGATTTATGTAAGGTGCACCCAGGGCAAAAGCCGAGCAAAATTTTTCACTCCTTATACTTTTACATGGCTAGATAGAGCTTGACGAGACGATTACAAATATCACGTTTAGAATATTCTTTGAGTAAGTTTTGCCAGAAAAAATTTCAAAATACTAAAAACCTGACTATTCGCTATTCTTTTAAGAAAAATAAATTTTTTACTCATTTTAAGTAAGGAAAAACTATTGAAACGGACTCATTCGTACTTAACACTAAGAACTCAGTAGATATATGTAGATTTATAAGTATTTCAACCCTTTAGCCACACTCAATACAACCGATTATATGCATGAGTCGACATAATATCACCTTACTTTTCCAAGTCTATCAACCTTTTTTTTCAAAATATTTCTTCAACTTTCATTGCTCATTCTAACTGTCAAATCAATGGCAAAATATTGTTTCGTCATTTAGAAAATTAATTTTTTCTGAATTTTATGTAAAAGATCGGTAAGTTTCCCTTGTTGCTACTGATTGTGGCTTATAAATAGGCCATAGTGAAAAATAAGTATGCTATTCAGACTCAGCATCAAAAACTACATCCAGCAATATAGTTTTTATAAAAAATTATTTTTCATCCAAAATTGAACCTGTAGGGGACCCCAGCTAAAATCTGACAGCCTTAGTAACTGAGATGAACTACGAAAAAAATTTCGACGCCATAAAAATTCTGATAAAAAATATACTGCTAGATGTAGTTTTTGATGCTGAGTCTGAATAGCATACTTATTTTTCACTATGGCCTATTTATGAGCCACAATCAGTAGCAACAAGGGAAACTTACCGATCTTTTACATAAAATTCAGAAAAAATTAATTTTTTAAACGACGAAACAACATTTTTCGAAATGCATGCGAAGTTTTATTGCCATTGATTTGACAGTTAGAATGAGCAATGAAAGTTGAAGAAATATTTTGAAAAAAAAGGTTGATAGACTTGGAAAAGTAAGGTGATATTATGTCGACTCATGCATATAATCGGTTGTATTGAGTGTGGCTAAAGGGTTGAAATACTTATAAATCTACATATATCTACTGAGTTCTTAGTGTTAAGTACGAATGAGTCCGTTTCAATAGTTTTTCCTTACTTAAAATGAGTAAAAAATTTATTTTTCTTAAAAGAAGAGCGAATAGTCAGGTTTTTAGTGTTTTGAAATTTTTTCTGGCAAAACTTACTCAAAGAATATTCTAAACGTGATATTTGTAATTGTCTCGTCAAGCTCTATCTAGCCATGTAAA
>OENM01000794.1:0-12935 GCA_900239745.1 Rotaria magnacalcarata
GGGGGGGTGCAGATGTAGGTTGGCATAAGAATGACACTCAAGCCGACATCAACACTTACACCTAAATGCCGATACATCGACGTGCGACGACGATCATGTTCAACGATACATAGAACTCCGGTCTATCAGATGCACGCAGGCACACAACAACTAATACCCACCCAACTTATATCCATGCTCAATCGAAAGAGAGTTCATTGAAAGTTATGAGACTACATAGTTTTAGAGGTTCTATAGAAAGATTTCCCTACACAGAATGTTTTTGGAAAATGTTGTCTCGGTTTCTATAGAGTACGGTTGTTTCTATATTGTGCATCTATACCAGTCTTACTCGTAGTTAGTTTTGGAAATAGAATATTGATCATTTTAGATAATTCTTCTCACGATGTCTAAGGCGGTAACATCAACGCGAGCAGTTGCTGATATTGTTAAAGAGTTAGTATTATTTAATCCGAAAGAGGCATCAGTCAGCCATCGGCTAGCTCATGATTGTTATATGATACTAGTTGGTTACGTAAATGACGATGAACAGTTGCAGAAACTTGCAGATATGGTCGATTCTGGAGAGGATGCGAACGAGTGCGTACAAGAAGCAGCAGCGAGTATTTCAATAATGGAACGTGAAGAGGTAGAATTTATTCTAGAATACATGCAATTATTTTATCAAACTGAAGATCTCAGTAATACTCGCAACGACCATTTTGTCTATGAAGATCACTTTAACCCTTCTCTTTTCGAGCTCGTAGCAAAGAATAGCTCATATAAAAAATTGAGAGAACTGTGTCTCCGTTATGAAACAAAGCCGAAAGTGAATGTCGAAAAAGTCATGGCAAAGCATGATAAACGAGTTGCGCAGTCAAGCTTGATTTTTCAACGAAATGGCTTGTCTAATGATGAATCTGATGCATTATCATTAGCACTTTCTTTCTACACCGGTACAGAAAGTGAAACGATTAGCCGAGGTGCGAGTCTCGTAGCTAGACGTGCAAATGGAGTCGTTATTGAAGAAAAAGTAGTAAATGAATTGAATGAGGCAGCTCTCATACTATATTATTTAGTTAAAGCACTCGCACACATACCTTACTATTGGGGCTATGTTACGCGCTCTTGCGAGCTCAAGGATAAGGAGCTAGAGCTTTACATGCCAGGTAATTTAATCACATGGATTCAATTCAGTAGCTCCAAGAAAGGTAAAGAAGTAGCTGAAGGTACCTTCCAAACTCGAAACACGTTTTTTAAAATTTATTCGATAACTGGGCGACCGATCAAAGATTTCTCCAACTTTCCAACCGAAGACGAAGTTCTGTTTTTACCACACTCTACATTTCTTGTCTTCAAACATGTGACTAGCTTTCATGGAAAGCAGCACACGATTTACATGCGACAAATTGAGCTAGGTCTCTCCAAATGGTCGATACTGTGGGTTGACGACCGAATATATAATGAAAAATGGGAAAATAAAGAGCATATGGAACATGCGTCAGCTAAAGCATTGAACATGAATGTACACTTTATTCCAAAATCAACTACAGAGAATGCTCTATCTTTTCTTAGATCACCATTTGGGCAACGCTTAAAAAATAAAGATACGTTTCGTATTGTAACTGATATGAACCGAGAAAACGAATATCCTGTTTATAATGCAGGTGCACGGTTGATCAAGGCAGTACGTAAAATGGGTTTCAATAATGAATGTATGGTTTTCACCAGTGACGAGAAAAAGGCCAAACAAATTCTTGAATCAGAATTACGCTTAGAAGAGCAACGATTTGTTACAGTGTCAGATAAAACCGGTAAATTAAGAAATTTCGTCAATTTTGGCGAAATGCCGACATCCAAACAGCAGTCGAATTTCGACACTTCCAGCAAACTCTATATATCTTCAAAATCAAACTATTACAGTAAGTGGAGGAGATGCTGTAGTTTTAGTAATATTATGGATTTTTGAGAGGATGTCACATTTACTTACCCTCCATGTAAGCGCGTAACCAGGGGGTCTATTGGAGGGGGGCTCAACCCTCTCCCACTAGAGAGGTCTTAGCCCCCTAGAAAAAATAAAATCCTGTGAAAAAATAAGTTTAACCCCCGCCCACACCCCTTCTACAATTTCTTTCCGGTGACGCCCCTACCTCCATAATGGTATCTCGTTGTTTTTTTAATATATTACCAAAGTGCAGAAACCATAGTCATTGTAACATTGACAATCATCAAAACTTTCGTCTTTAATCAAGACATGAGTCTTCATATTTTTGTATGCATCATCGAATAGTTTTACTAGTGCCCCATCCCCATATTTAATAGAAGATCCTTCCATTCTAGAAGACCGCCAGAGGCATCGCTCTTTAAGAATTTAGTCTTTTCGACAGCAGAAATGAGTGAAAATTTAAAAACTTCTGATGGCACATAATATGAGGTTCGGGTCTTTTATTATGTGTGTGTATGGGGGGTGGGTGGGTTGACAGCAGCAACATCATTGATCTTGTCTTGATGTTTGTTATGTCACGTATGCTTATTTTTCTCTACATTTCGCTCTCTTCTTAATTGTTTTGTCCCGCTTATTATTTATCCTCATTGACACTTTTCGCTTTCGCGGTTAATTACAATATTCATTCTACTTCTGTCTTCTATTTTTCTTGTCTATCAAAAAGAATCATCTTTTTGACTAATTATAAATTGCCTTCTTTCAATTCGATTACTCCTTACAATCACTCTAACCCGATGGTTCCTCACAACCGCTCCTACTCGTTTCAGCTACTTGCTTGTCGAGTTCTTATCCTCATCTATTTATTGTTCATTGAATAAACTATTGGATCTTCATCCATATTCAATACTATTTATTTTCATTGCTGTCATTCTGTCATAATCAATTATTTTGGCACCTGGCATTTTTATTAGTTGCGTCGCTGATCCTTATCAAGTCGTTATAGGGGGTACTTCATTAATATTTGATAACAAGCTGTTTCAGTAGCAAAATCAGATCATCGAAGTTTGCTCTGAAGAACGATATTTTAATTAAAATTTGCGAAGTATAACTCCGATTGCATCTAGTCAATATGTCATTTCCAGACTAATGTAGCAATTGCCCGCCCTTTCAACTGGAATCTCTAGCTAAATATGTTGATTCTCTCCTGAGTAGTTTAGGAAAATGTGGAGATTTGTCAATATGAATACAATAAGCGTACATGGTAAGCTGACGTAGCTCAGACATAAATGTTGCCGACTGAAATCAGAAATATTCGATAGCTAGATATGCTTATTATATTCGTGCTTCTGCTCATCCATCGTTTTGAATTATTCTAGTCTAACTCAATTGAGCATTTTTCGTGTAGACCAAAACATCATATCTTTCTTTCAATTTTTAAAATATTTCCAAATAATTGCGAGACATATCAGTAACAACCTTTTTCATAGAAGAAAATTAGCTCTACATATATCCGAAATCAATGACGACTGAATCATAGAATTGAAATCAATTTTTTACTAATTGGATTTCTAATCATTTGATAATCGTTTGTTACTTTTATTGCAACAGCATTTTTATACTTATTCACAAAAGTGAACTCAACAATGATTTTCTTTGTTGTGAAAATGTGTATTTGTACATGTCTATCTAAATTATCGTTCTGTTTTATTTTCTGAACAACTGTAGAAAATGATACAAATTCGTATAAATCGACTATCACCACTGTGGAAGAAGAATATGGTGCAATCGGGGGTGATAATTTTAATACTTATATTGATATGAATAGTCACATGATGCATAATCCAAGAAATACGGACATTACCAAACTAGTGAGAAATTGTAACAAACGAAATTTGGCCAATGATCGGCATAAGTAAGTGTCACTAGGAAAATGATTGCTGCCAATCACATGACCAAGCAATGTTGAAAATGATTCTGAGGAGGGAAAATCCCTGGATGTTGATCCTCAAGATCTAGACGAAACCTGTGCGAGTTTATGAAGTCAATTGTTGGTATCACAAATATAAACCAATTAGTGACTGAGTGCAAACAAATAAAGCAATTTCAGTGAACTAATTTTGTATAACCCTGAGGAGTAACACGGACGAAGTTTTTTTCATGAAAAAGCATTGGTAGTACCCCTCAGGGTTGTACAAAATAAGTTCATTGAAGTTTTTTGATTCGTTTGCTATCAGTCGCTAACTTGCTTATATTTAAGATATCAATACTTGACTTTGTAAAGTCACATAGGTTTTGTCGAGATCGCTGGGTCAACGTCCAGGAACCTTCCCTAGTAAAAATATGACAGACCTTTTGAAATATGATTAGCTATTATATATTACTAGAATTTCACGAAAATATAAACTGCTTTCTCGTTACAGTTCTGTCGGCTGAATGAAATTGTGATGAATAAATGAGTTCCAAGATTTATCGAATAAAATAATATTTGTGTCCCTATTGACACGAGGTATAACGTGTTTTACATATTAATCCCACATAAATTGCGCTAACAACCTTTCCAAAACATGAGCGCGATTACGAAGTTTCAATAGCAAGAGATTCTAACAGTTTCAGATCTGCCCTCAGCATCTGGTGATTGTATCATTATATTTTATGCAGATTTAATCTTTTGGTTTGTGTATGACAACTAGAGGCTAGATACCTTGCAATAAAAAAACTGTTTTCTAGTGCTCGATATAAAACTAAATAGAAAGAAGAAAAACTGGCAAAAATATATTCACTTGCGCTGTAATTTGTTTTGGCTGTTTGATTTTGTATGTACTATTATCTATCTGTAGTTGTGTTTTACTCACGACTGGCTCCTTTAATCCTATTCATCCTTTACACTTACAAAATCTTCTTAATGCCAAAAAATTCCTCGAATGTGAGCATCAACCACCATGGAACGTTCTCGCTGGATACATCTCGCCAACACAGTATGTTTTGTTTCAATATGTTTCTCTCTTATTTGATACCTAGAAATTTATATGCATATAATTATTTCTTCAAGTGATTCATACGTACATGGGAAATTGGGTGATTCGGCATGGATTCCAGCTAGAGACCGGTGTCAACTTTGTGACGGAGCTATCGAGGAACAGGGCTCAGATGTATCATCTTGGGTTAGTGTTTCACGAGGTGAAAGTGAATGGTCCGATGGATTTGTTGATTTTGGTCCTGTCACTGAAAATCTTCGTGATTTTCTGAATGACGCACTGGTAGATCAACAAAAGATTCTTAGATATCCATTATGCGTGGTCTATATATGCGGACTAGATCACTTTAACAAATGTTCTTATGCTGAAAGAATGGCAAAACAAGATAACATGTCTTGTGCTATTGTCTACCGAGTTGGATGTGACGAACAGCAGATTAGTCGTTCAGTTAAAAAATCAGGCTGTATTTATATTCCATTAGTAAAGGAACGCAACAAACTCACTGATGTAAGTTCGACACTGATTCGACAATACTTTCAAAAGTCAGCATCCAATACGTCAAATATCGAACGGTTTATTTATCCGAATGTTCGTCGATACATGAGCAAAAAATATGGAAAAAAATAATCTAACATTATTAAATTATCATTGTATTTCCATAATTGAAAAAGCAAATATAGATAGAGGATAGAGATGGAAAAATACTTGTAACTATGTGAATGGGTGCAAAAATTTTCCATCGACACCACCAAAAGTTGTAAAAAACATTTTCAAATTGAATTTCAAAAATAAACGTCGACCTTTTTAAATGCATCAACTCAACGATAGCTGAAGACATTTAATCGTAATATAGACTCTAAAACATGCTCTGGTTGAATACAAGAATTTGTTGTTTTGCCGATTTCTGATATAAGAAGTAGTTTTATGATGGTATTATACTTTATTCTGTTCTTTCATACAATACTATCATGTCGCATGCATAAAAGTCACACGCTTAAATATTCAACTAGAAGAAGAGAGAATAAAATAGTAAGATGAATGAACAATAAAGTAAGGGCAGTGAATTAAGAACGGTCTATACCATGAAAACGGAGGTTGAAGGATACTGGTGTGTGTGTGTGAATTAATAAGACAGTAATCCTACAGTCGACACCAATATCCAACCCATTTCTCTGATATACTAAACTTGAGTTACTGTAGGTACCGGTGAAAATAATGTAAGGTTTAATCAAACGGGACAGTTGATTGCCATTAATTGCCATTGATTATAGATGATTGTTGCAATTGAATTCAAATCTTTTTCTCTTGAGTCAAATACTTTATTTTACGTTACCTTCTTTCCACGTAAAACAAACATGAAGTGCCACCTGCAAGCAAAAAGAGTAGAGGTTATTTGCTCACCATATATTTCAGCGCACCCAATACCGTTTATTTTAATATTCTGCGATTTGATCATACACAAACTATATATAATGGAAAGTACACATGCTGCCATAGATTATTCACCTATTGCGACTAAATAGAAGTACCTCTGTGCGCTAATATTACCATCAACATTTTCTTTCTATCAAATTTGTGTTATTCATTTCATTTATTCACTTTTTTAACCGGTTATGGGTAGTACCCATCTTTGACGCACTGTTTTTGATCTTACAGAGCAAACTCATATTACTTGGTGTAGCATTTATTTTTAAAATTAAACAAGCATTCAAAACCGTCAATATTTATACCCGTGTTCTATTGAAATCTAGTCATTGCCACATATAACATCCGAACACACTTGGCAACTGTATAACCAATTTCAACAAATAAGTATTCATTTTTATCAACATACAACATAATAAGTGCTGTTTCAATATATAGCTTCAAACTCAAAGAGCGTGAAGCTCTAGCGAAAATCCTCGATGTTTCTCCTAGATCTTTAGCAGATTCGCTTGTTTTATTTGAAAAAACAATATCATTCTTTGGAAAGCGTGCAGTCACCGTATTTTAGAAGTATGACCAACCACTGCAATCGTTACTCATGTGATTTGTACTTAGACCAATTACTAAAGTAACGTGCCAACTATATTTGCTCAGTCTGTAACTCTGAGAGGATTCTACACAGAACCCCGGAAAAACTGGGTATACTCTTGTGTGATCAGTGCATCGTAAATTCAACCAACAGTCATAGCTACATTCTCTTCTGATATCTTTGTTACGCTGTCTATTCGTTTAGCAAGAATACTAGACTAAAGCTTGATCAAAGCTGAGTAGAATTCTATCTATTAATGCTGCAAAGATCCTGAAAGATTCTTCTAGGATTTCCTAGGAACAAACAGGATTGAATCTAGGGGAAGGGGGGAGTCCAACAAGAAAATTTATTGCATAGATATTTTGTTCCAAAAAATCATTGTTTAATTTTGAATAGATAGGGTATGTCTGTTGCAGAAAAAACTAGATGGTATTCGAGTTTCACTCGTATACGAAATGCGATGCGAAGCAATAATTCGTATCTCTTACGAAGAATCTTCAATTCAGAGTAATGTTAAACGCTTATGATGTTGACATGATGAAATTCATCACTGAGAAAACTCTATTCTTACTTAGCAATACATTCTTAAGGAGAGATTCGATTGATCGATTAATTATCTCTATGATTCATTATTTTAAATCAGCCGTAAATGAATAGACTATAGTAGCTAACATATGTTGATGACGTCATTTTAATTATCTCGAAGTTTGAAAACGATAAAGTCATTTCATTTTCGTCATTTTGGAACCACACTTGTGAGCAAACGGAACCTCAGATTGAAGATTTGAAAAAAGATGTAACAAGTTCGATCTTGAAACTTTCATATCTAGTTTGAATGGATTTTCTAGCATTTACGGTTCTATAGATCATTGCGCCACTTAATGAGTTTTTTTATGTGTACGCAAGTTAGAAAGAAACAAAACTAAATGGTATTCAAGTTTCACTCGAATACGAAATGCGATGCGAAGCTCGAATCGGATCTTTACGAAAAATCTACAATTCAGAGAAATCTTAAATGCATTTTATGTTGACATTGACATGATGCTATTCATCACTGAGAAAACTCCGTTCTTACATAGCGATACATTCTTAAGGGTTAATTTCGATTGATCGATTAATTATCTCCATGATTCATTATCTTAGATCAGCTGTGAATGAATAGACCATAGTGGCTAACATATGTTAATGGCGTCATTTAAATTATCTCGAAGTTTGAAAACGATAAATTCCTTTCATTTTCGTCATTTTGGAACCACATTTGTGACAGAATGGAACTTCAGATTGAAGTTTAGAAAACAGATGTTCAAAGTTCCATCTTGATACTCTCATCTCCAGTTTCAATCAGTTTTCTATGATTTATGGTTCTCGAGATCATCGCGTCACAAAACAACGAGATGCAATGCGTACGTCTAGTTAAAAAGAAAAAAAAACTCGCGACGGACAACATAAATGCTTCTGCTTCGCATCGCATTAAATATATCGACACTGTGTACTCATTTTTTTATAAAATATTCTCGTATTTAATAAAAATATAAAATCAATAGCAGACGAACTGTTTTTAGTTCGCAGCTACAAAGATCCCGATCACTATATATTTTGATCATCATTTTCTTATTCATGCTATTGTATTTATAGTTTTCTGTTTCATCTTGTAACTAAAGTAATGGTCGATCTATGTTACCGAAACATCTTAAATTGTCTTAACAATGGACAGTGTGTTGTAAATATTACTTCGAATACGACTTATTGTGAATGTGCTTCCTGCTATGACGGATCTGTTTGCGAACACACAAGTATAAACCAGTCACAGATTGATACAACTTACGTCTACTTAATCGTCTCTATAGTTGCACTATTTGTCTCACTTTTGAATAATATTCTCGGTCTCGAACTATTCATCGGCTGCAGTCGAATTCGTCGTACGAACTGTGGCATCTATTTAATCGTTTATTCTATTCTATCAATTCTATCAAGTATTTCATTTGTAGTCAATCAAAGTCTGGGGTACTATCTAGAGAAAATGGCGAACAAAGATCAGATGAATTTTCCTGACTACGGTTGTTACTTCGCTAAAATAGGTTACAATGCACTTGCCTATGCATGTATATGGCTTAATGCGTGTATTGCATTTGAACGTGGCTTAATTGTATGTTTCGATAGTAAAACAAATGCGACTCGGTGGCGATAGATTTGCACCCTTATACTTCTCTCTGCAATAGCTTGTGGTTCGATTACACCAATGATCGTGTGTAGCTGTGATTGGGATAATGTACCTAGTTTAAAAACTGCGCGCCTGTTTTTTGTTTGGTTTAGCACTGTCGCAGGTCTATCAACATATGTACTCGCAATCTTGTTAATTTTAATTAGTTTTGCGCGCCGTATACGTCGATATGGAACGGAGAATGGATCCTTCATGAAAACATATCTTAAACTATTTTACAGTCATTTATTCATTTTTATACCACCATTTGCATATGTCTTCGGCTATATTCCTCATACTATTGTCATCAACACGCAAGATACTAGTCAATTGTATTTTCAATGTGGTATTTCAATGGTAGAATTCATTGTGAAGGTCTTGATAGAGTCACTGCAGGGGGTTCCACCTGTTCTAACATGGTTACTCTTTATTTACCCATCGAAAGTATATATGACTGAATATTATATGAACACATGTTCAGGACAACGTTTGGCCAGAATTATCATATTCTTCCGGGGAAATTATGGCAGAAAATACAATGCTTGCCCTACTACTATGAACCTCACAATTGACGAAACAGAGATGGAATCGACCCAGATTTCAGAGGACTGGCATCGATCTATTTTGATCAGATCAGACCAAACTGACTAGTATACTGGTTCAACCAATCGACAGATAATCGATCAATGTCATCCGTTCTCTGTTAAAACTTCTTGCATTGAATTATAGATGATGATAAGCAAAGAAAATAGAAACAGATATCAAAACTGCCCATGCAAAGTGTAAATGACTGATTCCACTACAGACGTGAGAAAATTTTTTCGATATTTTATGTCACTTTTGTCCTACTCCTAATATATTTAGTATCTTCGAGAAAAGTTCCGTGTTAATCTCTTCATTTAACCGTGGGTTCCTTTTCGTTCTCTACATTCGCTTATAGATGGGTAATGTCATGTCTTTGACATTGGGGATGATGCAAAACAGTGAGGTTTAGTGAGAAGAACAATCGTTGCATTTTTTGAATTCGACGCGCCAGATGATTCATATGTACTGAGAACGATACTTATTTTCAACGATTAATCGTACCGTTTGTTTATTGAAATTTCAATGAACTGGGTGTAGAGACGATTTCGATTGAAATTCACTTTATTTCGGCTTGTCCATGTAACGCGCTACTTCGCTGATCGACTCAGGTCGAGCAATCCGACAGTAGGCACCTATCGGAACCCATCTGATCCGACTGGAATCCAATACGATTTTATCGGATCCTTTCAGATCTTACAGAATTATCGTTGGATTCCAGGTCGAGGAATCGATGTCGGTTCCTCAGTGTCGGATTCCTATGAATTCCAACGAAAAAGCATTGGATGTCATCAGAAGTTCATAGGATTCCGACACTGAGGATCCGACATCGATTCCTCGATCCGGAATCCAATAGAATTGTATCGGATTGTAGGATATTTCCAGGTTCCTATCGGATCCGATATCTGATCAGTCGACCTGGGAAGTTGCAAAACTGTTTTTCTATACAGACAGATCTAAGCGTATTTTCTGGTATAGTTTTTTACGCTGATTGTGAATTTGGACTTTTTTCTTGAAAACAATTGGGTTTTGGCATCGAAAATCGGGTTTAAAGTTTTCAAGAATTGTATTTTCAATTTTCTAACCAAGAAATTTAAAACAGAAATGCAAAGTAATATGAAATTCGATTCAGCTTTTGATTCTCTATAAAATGACCTATTAATTTTTTTACTCTCATTCTTCAGGACAACTTCTAAGCTCTTGTACACTTTCTAATGTACTATACAGTTATTTAGGTCGTATTTCGATGTAGCAACTTGACTTTTTTTACAGGAGGATATATGCACGGCAGTGATCAATATATATATCAACATTAAAAATTTTTAAGCATGTTAAGTGCTTCAAATTTGGTCGACAAAACAGCGTGTCACAGTGTTACGTTTGCTTTTTGCATTTTTAATCTGAACGAAAATAGTTTAGAAAACATATTTTTTACTGTTTGAAAGCTCATGCAATTCTCTACAAAACTGGTACCATAAGCGTTTCATTTGAAGAAAGATTTGTCAAAAAATTAGAGCTTTATAAGCAGCCCTAGAAAAAAGGGTCCTTTTTGTTACAGTGTTACGCGATGACAAAGCCTTTCTAGAAGCGCGAGAGTTCAGTCAAGCTAGACCATTCTTTCAACAAAAATAGAGTATGATAAGCTGCGCCGAATGACATTTGAATGATCTGATTAGCTCTTATGCCTTTCGACATAGCTGCAAAACAATTTGTCAAAATGTCACAGCGTTACGTTTGGACAAGCCGATTTATAGAGGTCTCTATTTCATAGTTGATGTTTACAATCAGTATTAGTTGAAATTCCGTTATATATAAATGTCCGATCTATATATTGTATATTACATAATATCGATCCTAAGAACATTACATCACTTGCGCTCCCAAGAATATATGTGTCTGGGTTCAAATTCTGGTATTTCTTTCCCACTTCCATATCGATCTATTCCTTCGACAGCATTAATTGACTCTCTTTGATGTCAACGGCGAAGATGAGGATATCTTTAAAAAATCCCGTTACATTATTCTCAATATTTTTCGTTACGTTATGACGCCGGTGGCAATTCCATAGGTTTCATTCATCATAACACATGTTGGCCACCGTTAAGTTAATTCGAAGTAGACCATCAGACTTTCAATGCAATATAGATTCTCATTTACTTGATCTACAAGCGATGGCTCGGAAATATGTTTTTCAGAATCAATTCTATGAGAGTATCCACTGAAAGTACCTTAGACTACTTATAGGAAAACCAAAGTACAATAATATATAATGATGTCCTTTTCAGGACATCAAGGAAGAGTATTGGGTATCCGACTATATGTTAATGCAATCATATATTTAAAATGACTAATAAAACTGAAAAACTTGCGAAAAGACAAATATTAATTTGTTTGGCAGACGAAGAAAATTGACGAAAGAAACATTTTAGGCATGAATTTTGTTCCGATTTTTCTCGATGATTCATGGCAAATGTTCATCCTCTCATTCACACATGGCTACATTCTTTAACTGACACGCTAAACTTGAGTTACTGTAATTTACTGGTGGAATAATGAAACATAATTTCAGTTTATTTAATTAAGAAAGGTTTACGAACGGAAGTGATGTGAGTGCCTATATTGGAATTAATTGTCATTGCTCCCGATGAATGTTTTGGTTGCATGCAAATTTATTCTCTCTTCATTTAAATATATTACTTAAGGTTATATTCTTTCCAAGTAAAACAAGAATAAAGTGCCACATACAGACAGAACGGATGAAAGTTATTTTTTTCCATACATATTTCACTAAATCCCAATAACGTTTAATTTTGATATTATGCCATATGATCATAAACAAATTATATCTAGTAGAAACTGCACATGTTGCCATAGATTATTCACACATTGCAACTGAATAGCAGCACTGATCCGCATTAATATTACCATCGGCGTTTTTTTTCAATCAAATTTGTGTTCGTCATTTAATTTATTCACTTTGTATCGTGCTAAGTGTAATACACATCTTTGAAGCACTTTTTTCAACTGTAGAGCAAACTCATATTACTTGGCGCACCTTGAAATGAAAATGCTTTCAAGTGTTATTTATTCTTAATAGCAAGTGAAAGGAGAACACCAGAATGTGCATATCCCTCTGCAGTTGAAATCTAGTGATTGTCAGACATAAAACTCGAACAAACTTCGCAAGTATTTCATAAATTTCAACAAATAAATATTTGTTTTATTCAACATATAAATTGA
>OENM01000794.1:13316-49183 GCA_900239745.1 Rotaria magnacalcarata
ATGAACATTTGCTATGAGCCATCGAGGGTGTGGGTGTGGGTGTGGGTATCACTAGATCGATAATCACATTCCAATCCCATATAACACGCCCACACACCCACACCCACACCCACACCCACACCCACCTACATCATTATATATTATTGTACTTTAGTTTTCCTAAAAGTAGTCTAAGGTACTTTCAGCGGATACTCTCATAGGATTGATTCTGAAAAACATACTTCCGAGCCATCGCTTGTAGATCAAGTAAATGAGAATCTATATTGCATTGAAAGTCTGATGGTCTACTTCCAATCAGCTTTACGATGGCCAACATGTGTCATAATGAATGAAAGCTATGGAATTGCCACCGACGTCATAACGTAACGAAAAATATTGAGAATAATGTAACGGAATTTTTTAAATATATCCGCATCTTTGCCGTTGACATCAAAGAGAGTCAATTAATGCTGTCGAAGGAATAGATCGATATGGAAATGGGAAAGAAATACCAGAATTTGAACTCATATACATATATTCTTGGGAGCGCAAGTGATGTAATGTTCTTAGGATCGATATTATGTAATATACAATATATAGATCGGATATTCATATATAACGGAATTTCAAGTAAACATCAACTATGAAATAGAGATCTCTATAAATCGGCTTGTCCAAACGTAACGCTGTGACATTTTGAAAAATTGTTTTGCAATTATGTCGAAAGGCATAAGAGCTAATCACATCATTCAAACGTCATTCGACGCAGCTTATCATACTCTCTTTATGTTGAAAGAATAGCCTAGCTAGACTGAACTCTCGCGCTTCTAGAATGGCTTTATCATCGCGTAACACTGTAACAAAAAGGACCCCTTTTTCTAGGGCTGCTTATAAAGCTCTAATTTTTTGACAAATCATTTCTTCGAATGAAATGCTTATGGTACCAGTTTTGTAGAGAATTGCATGAGCTTTCAAACAGTAGAAAATATTTTTTCTAAACTATTTTCGCTCAGATTAAAAATGCAAAAAGCAAACGTAACGCTGTGGCACGTTGTTTTGTCGACCAAATTTGAAGCACTTAACATGCTTAAAAATTTTTAATGTTGATATATATGGATCACTGCCGTGCATATATCCTCCTGTAAAAAAAGTCAAGTTGCTAGGGTGTGGGTGTGAGTCTCTGCTTCCAAATCATCCACACCCACACCCACACCACCCTTCACAAGCTGATATTTCTGGAGCAGCTCAAGATATCCTACAATGGACTGCTAACAAAATAATAGAAACGTCTCACACGCTTGCTGCAGAAGCAGAGGGCAAACGATGCTTCAGAACATATGGATGTGCGTGTATGAACTTTAATATGATACCAACACCCACACCCAAGATCGAATAAAAGATCGAAAATTCCAAAAACAATAAGAATTAAACAAAACACAAAGCTACTTGAATCATTATGATTTCAATCGTCTTGAATACGTAGAATTCATGAAAATTGTTGAAAATTTCGTTGGAAAAATAATAAACATTGGTTCAAGAGGCGCATGAAGAACAATCCTCACATTGATTTTTGCCTGAACTTCGAATAATTCGGCATGCGTATGGATCTACGCGAAGAGAAAATGCATCCACAACCTCAAAGATGACGACAAAAAAATGGTCTAAAACCAACTATTTTCAGTCAGACCCGACTTATCTAACACCGATGAGAACTACAAGTATCTGAAAATTGTACTGATTTTTACCAATGCTGAAGATCGTATCGAAGTAAGAGACGCTGTTTATATTAATATATATGTATGAAGGGTATGGGTGTGAGAGTGAGCATCCATGTGGGTATCAGCTGTGAGTAGCATCAAAGAAAAATATCACATCCATACCCTCAGGTGAAGTAGCTTACCGCCACTCTGGACAATGATGTTTGTTTGCTTCTTCATATATCCAGAGTGTAGCCACTTCATGCATAACACGCGTATATATCGGAGAGAGACAATGGAGAAATATAATTATTAGAACAATGGAAAAGGAACCAAAAAAAGAAGGAAAGAGAATCGTCGAAGGGTGTCATCAATATCGACACAAACATGACTAAAGATACCGGTGAAGTAAATCTTGTTATTCATCCAAACATTTTGTACCAAGGGGGAAACTACTAGCTGTGAGTTTGGTGATCTGAAATGAGTTTGGGTGTGGGTAGGTGGGTTTGAGAATGAAGACAAATGGCGAATACCCAGTCAAAAAAAAATCAATATTGTTCGTTTAACCCTTTGAGTCCCGGTGGAATATATATTTCCCACCCACCGAAAATTTATATTTTTCAAAAAATTTCAGAATTATTTGAGGTTTTTAAGACCTAGAAGGAATATTTTCAACAAAGATTCATAGTTAAGATATATTTTTGAAGGATTGTATAGATATTCTTGTAAATATGGATGATCGAATAGTGTACTGTCGTGTGTCTATATGTGATTTCGCAAAGTTTTCTCAACAATCTAAATTTTGAAAAATACCATCTAGTCACTTAGCACTATGCTTTGTCAAACTTAAATTCGATAAAAAAAAAGTCGGGACTCAAAGGATTATGTATTCTTTTGAGATATACAGAAATAGAATGCAGTATGAAATATTCTAAAATCTATGTAAATTGATGAAACAAAGATCTTCAAGATAAGAAGTCTTTGTTGCATCTCGTAGTTTTTATTTAGGATGTAACCACAGCGAAATATCCTATTGCTACTACGTAGTTATACAGCAGTTATCACTCCTTGTTTAGGCTACCTTGAGGTTTTTACTGCTGTTATCTATAGTAAGTACTTCTTGAAAGTGTGTGCGTTGGGTGGAAATTACGAAAGAAAAGAAAGAAACGAACTTCAAAGTATATAGAAATGTAATATAATATATAGATATATGGCACAACTTAAAGATAAGAATCATTCGAAAAAAGCAATCAAACATAGCCAGCCGTATATAAATTCTTGTCAACACTAAAATAACATCACCAGTTTCAAATTCTTGACTGCGGTGAGTAAATCATTAAAAAGAGTTCGCAAAACAAAAAAGAAACTATCTTGTTTGTTACATATTTGAGGGTGTGGGTGTGGTGTGGGTGTGCATCTAGTATACGAGAGTAACAGAGTGTCCCATGACCACACTCATAAACACTCACACTATTGTTGTGTCTACGATTGTGGCTCACGAATATTCACGATAGGACATATTATCGTTTAATGAACAACTACAGGTTTACTGACTTTTCTTTATCTAGTTATTGGTTGAACAGGATATGAGTATTTGTCTTCATCGACGCTCACTCGTTATTACTCACGCTTTGTTTAAAAGAACGCTCTACTTCGCTTGTTTCTGCTATTGTGTATATCTTTGCATATTCTCGAAACCGCCGCAGTTCAGACGATTAATCACGATTTTTGCGGGAAAAATCAGTAAAAGCCTCAAATTTCAGCGATTTTTTCACGATACATCGCCGATTTTCACTTAGCTACTCACAATGTGTGATATTATAGGAAATCATATGGTATCATTCATTTTGTCGTTAAGCTATATTAGTAGCTCTATCTGTGTCCACGCTCAAGCTATTTGATAGGGTTGTTCGCATTTTTTCTATAGACTACTTTTGTTATTTGTTTGTTTCGCTCTTTTTGTAGAACACGAAATATAAAGAAAATAAGCTTGATGAGGCCCTATGATAGCAGTCTGATATCATCTATCTATTTCGTGAAAACCGTATCGTTCTTTGATGAATCTTGATGATTTTCCGAACAAAATCATCAGTTTTAACAATACATCGCCCGATTAATCGAGATAAAATCGACGATTTCGTCGCGAGTTTTATGACATGAGTTCGTATCTTTATACCACTAGTATATGGCGTTGCTTTTGTTTATTACATTCTGACATGTTGCATAAGTCGTACATTGACATAGGTGTAATATTGATGCTTTCTTTTGGTTTTTCTCTTCATATCAGTGGCTATATATTAAGTGAGTAAGCTTTACTTAGTCATTTGAATGCTCCATCGTCCATTTTACTGAGTATATATTATGAAAGTCGTCTCTTTTAGCATGCGAATCAACCAGTAGTTAGAAGAACTTGAAACGAACGTATTGATTACATTATTTATTGGATAATTCAAACAACTGCAATTCATCATATTATTCGTGTCTGCAAAGATAATGACTACTATCGAGGACGAGATTATGGCAAATTATAGAAAGGCTTATCCCGATGATCTTTTCGTGATTCATAGGTGGACAGCCTCAGAAGAGGCTTGTAAATATCTAGGGATTGAGTTATCAAAAGTCAAATGTGATGGTGGCGAGTGGTTGCGTATTATTAAACTGAAGAAATGGAAAGGATCAAGCATGAATCAGAGTGAAATCAGGTCCAAAGCAATGCCCTTTATTGACAACACAAAAGGTGAAGCAAATAGCGCAAAAAGAGCCCAGATTCTTAGTGACAGTTTAAACAATATATTCCCTGACCACTACGTCAGTGTGTTTATTTTCCAAAAATATTGGTATCGTAAGTCATACTCTAGAGGCTCGTGTAGTTTTAGAAGTGAATATGGATCGGATGTAGATATTGTTTTAAGCTAAATATTTTATATATATATCATTAATGATGATAATCAATAAAACTCAATTCATTTAATAAACATTGGTTAAAGAGTTTGGCGTGGATATGGGTCTGCGCGAAGAGAAAACACCAGCAACCTCAAGGATGACGACATAAAAATGGTCTAAAGCTAAATATTTTCAGTCAGACCCGACTTATCTAACACAGATGAAAACTATAAATATCTGAAAATTGTACTAATTTTTACCAATGTTAAAGATCATATCGAAGTAAAAGACTTTGTTTATATTAATATATATATGTATGAAATAAAAAACAAACAAACAGAAGGTACGAAATAAAATACAAGGTATGAGCACACATTTTGCTAAGAGTAAGACAAGAGACACTGTTTCAAAATGCATATCAAAATGACAAAGAAAAATGAATAAGAGAGAATAGAAAAAATTTCTCAAATACTGTATTCTCTCGACGTTGAACTGCCAGTTGATGAACAAGCTGTAGATGAATGATTTGGATAGAGCATATTGGAATTCGCAGGTGGTGGTGGCGGTGGTGGTGGTACATCAATTGAATCATATGTCAAATAGGTTGATTGTAAATCTGCTACTGGTCTTCTTGTAAAAGCTTGTACAGTCTTTTTTAAATTATACTGATTTGATAATGATGATGCTGCTGCAGGTGAATGAAATGTTTTCAAATGATGACATTGCTGCTGAATATTATTATCATCGACAACATTACTAATCGATTGATGAATACCTACAACAACCATTGTTGCTGATTTATTATTTTTTGGCGATTGATGTCGTTGTGTTGGTACAGCGTAATCAACACTTGTTGAACTTAAACTTGATGATCGATGTTGTGCTGTAAGAAGAGGACGTGCAACACCATGTGCAGTTGAACTTGATCGAGATAAATCATTACTTCCATAACAACTATCTTCTGAACTTCCACCACCGCCGCCACCGCCACCAGCTAAACGTTTTATGTCATCATAAGGTTCAAGATGATGATGTCCATTCAATTTCTAAAACAAAAAGGAAAAGAAAATGCATCTATGTATAAAATATGTCCAAGTGTGTTTGTGTCATTTGAAATATAATTAACTTTGATATGTGTCTAAGATGTGCATTGACACTTCATTTCCCGGATCTCCTTATGTGTGAAAGTAATTCTTACATAATCATAACTTTAAAAATTATGATCAAATGAATGTCTTCATTTTTTTTTTGTTTTTCACATATACGATTATTTATTTCAAATGTTAAATAGTGATCTAACCTTTTGATAGAATTTGTCTCAATATAGATATTCGGATTAAGACGACAACATTCCCTCACACATGCTTAGATTAAAATACACAAAAGATGACCTTTTGTCTAAATCAGATATGACATGATATAACTTACATTCGATTGTATTGTTGCCGTTGTTGTAAGAAGTTTATCAGCATCAGTTGATTGAAGTAATTCACAAGGCTTAGTTAATGACGATCGATTTAAATGTTTACAACGTTTTTGTTTACAAAAGACAGCAATTAAAATGCCCATTGTTATACTAAATACTAATGTCAAAATAGTCGATATAATAACGACAATGATAATTTCACGTGTTAAAATAGTTTCATAGTCTAATGTATGTTCTTTTCCTTGAATTTTATTTATTAATGGTTGAGAATTTATTGATGTTGTATAAAATAATTTATTAATATATTCTCCAACTTTAATATTAATATCTATGGTTGAACATTTTGGAATTAATTCATTTTGATCACATACTCTTACCGTGAGACGATGATGTCCCTGAAGTAAACTATTCGATTGAGCATAAATGGTTCCATTTAATGAATTTATTTGAAAATAATCATTCTGATTTCCATCAATAATTGTATATGTTAAATTTCCATTCATACCAGAATCTCGATCGTGAGCATTGATATTTGTAATTGTAATTGATTTCGATTGGCTTGTTTCTAAGAATTCACTTGGAATATAAATAGCTGATAATGGTTCAATAATAGGTGTATTATCATTAACATCAATGAGTTCAATGACGACAGTGACACGATCTGAATGAAGATAATCATTATCATGGGCAGTGACATATAAACGATGTAGGGGATGATTTTCATAATCAAGTATGGCTTTTGTTCGTAATTGACCATTCAATAGATTTATTTCAAATACATCTTGATCATCAATACATGTTAATTCATAATGTATCGTTGTATTAGTATCAAGATCTGATGCTTTGATTTGGCCAATCAATGTTCCAATAGGAATATTTTCTTGTACACGAAATGAATATGAATCTTGTTGAAACTTTGGTTTATTATCATTGATATCATTTATATAGACAACAAATGAATGTAGAGTTTCAAGATGTTTAGGATTTTTTCCATGATCACTTATATTTAATATTAAATTATATTTCGATTGAGATTCATAATCGAACGATATATTTTTTCCCACAGAAAATATTCCAGTTAGTGGATCTATATGAAATAATCGTGAATTATTCGATGAAATAAGAGAATAAGTTAAAAGACTATTTGACGAATTTGGTGCATCGAAATCTTGCGCATGAAATTGAACAAGTTTAATATTCGGTGGATTGTTTTCATTGATATTTATTGGAGATGGATAACGATCAAGTACGGGTGGTGAATCATTTATATCAAGTAGAACGATGGTTATATCTTTTTGAGTTATTAATGATGGTCTAGCACCTGAAGGAGAAGAAAAATATATATAAATTTTAATTAAAAATGCTTTTAGCATAATCCCGTGAGTGTGACAAAAAAAAAGATGTAAATGTTATTCTTAACAACTAACAGATTATTTTATTTTATTCTATCTATTTAATCCGTTAGAAATGCAATTAGGAAGTAGAATTGTTCTTTCAATGAAATGCAAACCTTGATCTCGTGCTTCGAATGTTAAACGATATTGTTCTTGTTGTTCACGATCAAGTCGGCCTATAACTGACAAACTATATAAATCATTGTATTGTTCATTTAATTGAAATAGATTTGTATATGTTAATAATTTTAATACTATTTTATCATTCATTGAATCTTTATCGTTGACACTTAAATGAAATAAACGTGTATTGATTTTTTGTTCTTCATCAATATAAAACATATATTTTCGTGGATCGATTTTATTTGGATCAATATCTGGTAAAATAAAATCAATATCAGGCGGACAATCGTTCACATCAAGTATATCGATTTGTATTTGTGTATAAACATTAATAGCATCAGGTCCATTATCACGTGCACGAACATTAAAACGATACGTTGTTTCTTGTTCATAATCTAATAAATGAATTAATTTAATAATACCTGTGGTTGCATTGATTTCAAATGGAAATGTTTCTAAGGGATGATTTGTTATGATTGTATAATTAATTAAAGCATTTAAACCTTCATCATTATCATAAGCATGTATATGAAGAATATCGGTGCTCATAGGAGTATTTTCATATAATTTCAGGTAATATTGTTCATGTTCAAATCTAGGAACATTATCATTCGAATCAAGTATATGAACATCGAGTAATAATTGTCCTGTAAGTTCACCGTCACTAGCAGAAATTCTCATTTTATAGATATTTCGTTTTTCACGATCGAGCGATTTTAATAGACGTAAGCCAAGTTGATTTTCTGTATGTAAATTAACAAGAGAAAATGTTTCAAATAGATCTTGATCAGTGGATTCATTAAATGCTAGAATACGATATTCAAGACGATCTTGAAAATCAAGATCGGCTGCCGATGGAAACGATGATATATAACCAATGTCGGTATTTTCTGATAATCTTATATGAAATATTGATATAGGAAATATGGGTTGATTATCATTTATATTTATAATGGTGATATCTAATGATAATATATCAATCGATTGAGATGATGCTATTATTTCCAATGTTAATATGCATCGTTCACAATTACATATATGTGTTTGACATAATTCTTCACGATCGATCATACGTTTTATAGATATGCGCCCTGTTAGAGAATCAATAATAAAAAATGAATTATGTGGACTTGAGTCAGATAGAAAAGAAAATTTATATAAATTTGATGATGATGAATAAACACGACTTAAATCATAGATTGATGTACCAATGGAGCTTTGTTCATTTAATGAAATTGGTGTCAATCGTTGAATTGCTGTATAAATTGGTTTCAAATACAAGAGAAATAATAAAAAAAGTTGAATAATATGCATTGTGTTATACTAAATCTAGATGAAATATTAAAAAAATAAAAGAAAAAAGAATGAACAAACAACAGCAGCTTCACATGATTAATCCCTATTCTAATGAGTTAAGACCTGAACAAAGATCAACCCGTACATATCTCATTCTAGAGTTAGTTGAGATGTTAACAAAAAGAAGCTGATTGTACGCGAGAGAATGAGAAGAACTAAATTGTATACACTGGTCTTTTCTTTTTTGATTTTTCTGTTGACGAGAAAGAAAGAAAGAAAGAAAGAACGAAAAAAAAGAAGAGAAAGACACTACGAGGACAGATAGCATAGTAGATGCACATATGAGCATAAATTCACTGAGGGTGTGTTGGTGATTAGAGATTTTAATGAACAACTTGGTCACGCACCAACTTTTTTTTTACGCTGGACTCTCTACTGATGCTGCTCAGTGAGATTTTATCTATTCGATGTGTATACACACATATACAAAGATACATACATGTATAATATACATATATACACAAATCGGTCGTTGGGCGCTCCACCCAATTTTCGAATTAATGACCGATAGCCTACAAGTGTGAATGTTCATCAGCTATACTATGATCTCTTTTTTTCCCTTCTATGGTCTTTTATTTGACGCTTATAAACAAAGTTTAGCAACAAAGAAAAAAGCACATCACTAAATGAGGATGATGAATGTGTATCGCCGTATGTGTATATATATATATAAACTTGTATACTGCAACTACAAAGTGACTTCCTTTCCAGAAGACTGAATGCATACACATCGGAATCTTTCGTTGAATGTTTGTATGCTATGTAACTACCAAGACAAGGCAAGAATTACGATGTTGATGATAATGATATAGTCATGATTGATTTTTATGCAGCCGACAAACGTTAATGGTGACAAATGAAACGTCAAACAGTGTTAAATTGAGTACATCAACACCAATGAATTTAAAATGAGATCAAATTATCGTCGGTATCTCAGTCTTACGAAATATAAACTCTGTTTCAATTCGTTTTCTATATAAATATGTATAATTACATAAAACTTATTTATAAGAAAACAACGGAAGATACTACTATAATTATTGACATGAAAGAGAAATACAATGGTCTAATTACGAGAATAGAGTTGACTGTTCAATTATATTGTACTTTTTTTTTCTTCTTTACTTTGTATATGACAAACAGAAGATTTATATATTCACACGAACAATGAAACGACTATCGCTTATCGCTTGATTAAGAATATGTGATGTGTTCATCTAGATTCACATACACACGCAAATTCGATATTGTCTAGGCGGGATGATGACGTTCAAATTATTAATTTTAGGTTCTATATATATATATATGCTCCCACAGGTCGAATTAAAGTTCAGGGACAATCTAACACACGTATATGTACATATAGATATATCTCTATATAGATATACATTGAGAATGAATTATTTCATTTTCACACGGGATACATCTTTCACGCCTAATTAACACATATACGAGGAGCAAATAGCACGCGACTACTCACGTAAAGCTAACCTTGTATACATATAGAAGTAGACAGTTATATTTCAACTTTTACTAAACTGACAGAATCATTATTGAAAGACATAAAATGAATATTGATGATGACTGACTGACTGAATATGTTTACAATAAAAAGAAACACACCGTATAAATCGATCATAGATCGATTTGATTCCAATTAGACGGCTGCTGTTTAGTTTGTCGGTCAGTCGCGCCGCCCTTCTCTGTCTATATCACTACTTCTGAATATTCTTTACAGAGATTGATCATTATTTTCGACTTGACTAATGTTTGCACGCGTGCACTTTCGGATGACAAAATCCGTATGTGCACATACCGATGAATACAATAATAATGAGGGACGGCAATTGTTGAGTCGGGGTTCAAATAAGCAGAAGAAGACGAGACAAACGAGTGAGTGAATAAGTGAGACTTCCGGTTGAACGGTCCAGATGTATCTGATAACACACGCCTACTCTTCGCTGAGGACCAGAGAAATAAAAGTAAAGATTTTCATAAGTTCTTGTATGAATATAAAATAGCCTAAGGATATATATATATATATATATAGTTTGATCTTGACCTGATTATCAGTCTATTTCATCTACACTTTTTTGTTTTGTTTCTCTTTCTTTATCTCTAACAAAAACAAACAAATTAAACAAGTAGAGTACTCATTTAAATTATGCTGTTTCATCTTACACATATACGAAATCGTTATTCATCATGGTCATCAGTACAAAAGAAAGTACCGACTTATATTGATATTAACGGTGTGTATGAAAAACAACAACACTAGTATGCTAGTTTTAAGGTCATTTCCTATTGTTAGAATAGTTTATAACTGGACAATGATGATCATTATTAATCTATTTATCAAAAACTATATTATGTACATAGAAGAGGAAGAAAAATAAATAAAAATAAAATCTTCTTACTTACATACTATTATCCCATCATATAAATGGCTTCTGACAGAAACATTCCGGATTTCTCTTGGTCTTTCCCTCGATTATTATTTTTTCTTATAAGATTATGCATTGAGTTTGAAACAAATGCAGCTGCTAGTGGCGGATGCAAAAGAAAGAACAAGAACAAGCGAGAATGTGAGAAACATGGAAAAAAATGCGGTTGATTCTGGCTCGCTTATTAATTTGACATTGAATTAACTACTATATTTCACTTGTATGCATCTGTGTGTGTGTGTGTGTGCGGTCTACATTGTCAATTGAACAGAGACAACGTGCGGGAAAGACAATGAAACAACAAGGACAATACAGGCGATCGGCTAATCTTGTTGTGTGAACGATCGGCAATTGTTCTTTCTCTCTTCGTCGTCTTTTTTTCTGTTATAGAATTGGAATGACGTGTATCTCATTTTAAATTTATTTCGTTTTTTTGCTCACTGACAATTGTTCTCATATTTGTATTCGAACAGGTACTATTAAAGAGAAAGTATACGAATCAGGCATCAGCTATGAAGGTCAAGTGAACGGGACACAGCAGGGATATTACCTTTTGGGTCAGTGCGTCGTTTGTCAATACATATATGTATATATATATATATCTTGACTTTGAATCACTGTATTGAGTGAAGTACAAATTGGAGTGGACGATAGGAGAAAAAGAAAGAACGAAAAGCAAATTTGATGAAGCTGGTTATTCATTTAGTTATTATACGAAGCTCATTCTTATTCAAAGAAGGTCATTCAAATGAAATAAAAAAATAAAAATAAACGTGACATAGAAGCTCTGTAGTTTTATCTTTCATTAGGATTTAATGTTAAATTCTTTTCGAAATAGAATAACACAGCAAGTCACAACAAGAAATACATAATCATTAGCGACATGAAAAGATTATGATTACGGTAATTTTAGTTTCTCTAATTGTCTTTTTGTTTTTCTATGACTATGTGTCTATCTGATGTTACTTCTAGATATACGTATGTGCAGGTGACACACACGCGAAATGGCAGCTTAATTCTAGTGTATAGGCTATAAAATACGCAGACAGATTGTCTCTTAAATTTTCTTCCAGGTTTTATGTTTTTTTTTATTCTGTTCAACAAATTGATAGTATTAGTTATTCTCAATGTCCGAGTGAGCTGTTCCGGTTCGATGAGAGCCATCATAAATATAGAGGTATGATTAGTAAATAGGAAGAACTATAATGCAGTAGATGAACGTCTGCTTTATTGTTCTTTCGTTATTAGGAGAAATGGCGATGAAGCAAAAAGGAAATGACTAGCCTATACACTGCCTAGGCATTGTATATTTCATATCCTTTATACTTATTGAACAACAATGGTGATGAGTGACCTGACATGTTTCTTAACGAACAAATGTTGGCAGACGCATAATTTATTAACGGGATATTTCATTTAGGATGTCATTGTGTATAGATTACTATTTATCTTAATTAGATTTGAGTGAATTTCTTTTTCTCTATTTTCACTCTATTCAACAGATAATTGATATAGTTGTAAAAATATTGACCTTTCTTTTATTTTGGATAAATGAATTGTGTTTTAGAAGGACAGACGATTGAATATTTACTTGATGTCAATAGAATATGTTTTTTTTTCGAGGACAAACGTGATGAATTGAGTTAATGATGATGAGGGGAGGATGTTCGTTGTACAACGAACGACAAGAAGTGGAACAACATCGACCGAAATTACGGACATATATACATAACCTCAAAAGGGAGAACGGATAGATATGCGAACAGATAACAAGTCATCTTAAACAAGCATCCGGTGATTGTCTTATGACTACTATCGTATATACTCAATATTCATTATCTTCTCAAGTCAGTTCCGCTCTACGAACTCAATTAGAAGCCTGCATTGCGCATCTCTAATGGTCATCATTTTCTTTTCGAGAGCCTCTCTCTCTCTCTTGCGTACCACTCGACTGTGTCGGCTATCCGTCAAGCAAGGCTAAGTGGTCAATATTCTCTCTTATTTCTCTGCCTCTTACTACCTCGTAATTTCCTGCTTTATCCCTTCAATGCCAGTAGCACTTGTCAATCGTTCACTTACTCCGATCGTGCGTAACCTTCGACATTGAATGAAGTCGATTTCTTTTCTTTTTTTTTAACTTAAAATCACTTTTTTTTCTCTCTTATGAAAACATATGTAGAGATTTATATGTTCTCGCATAATTTACTTCTATATGCAATTTAATTTAACTTTAGTTATAATCGAACTTTTCTGTCAATCTCAGAAGAAAAAATTTAATAAATCACGCATGTTGTCTTACCTTTGTTATTACTTATTGCAAACGGTACAATATCATGACGAAAGATGATGATGATGATGATGATGATGATGATTATGATAATGATCAGACATACCGCCCATGGTGGCATAGTTCAACTAGCACTACTATCATCACTAATACGCTTGTCCAGATACTCATTATTCTTCTTTTCTTGTGCGACTACCGTGTATGGTTCCCTATCATAACTCAGACATTTCTCTGTTCCTCTTTTTCTTTCTGTTTCTTACACCGACTATACAACATCCTGTGCGTGTGAGAAAAAGAGCGAAGAGAAGTGCGACTTTAATGAATTCTTCTCTATTTTTTTTCGCTTTTCTTCTCTCCTCTGTCCAGCATATACACAATACACACAAATTCTCATTTCCTGTAGAGTATATGAGAGCGAGAAAGCGAGTGAAAGAGACGACTTGTCTAGCGTTCTAGCTTATAATACAGAAATAATGAAAAAATATGAACAGCAAGGAAGAAAACCGAGACCAAGAGGAGGCGCCATCAATAGAGACGGTGATGAGCGAAGAGCATCATAATCTAGTAGAGAGCAAAAGAAGAAGCAAGAAGAAAGAAAACATGGGAACGCCAAAATGATTACTGTTAATCGATCAAACTCAGAAAGTAGTCGTCCACGCGAATCTTCATTTAGGTTAATAACATCACGTCGTCCAGATATCATTCTCATATGAAATGACGTAATGAGTGGTTGTATTTATAATAGCAAAAAAAAAAGAAGTCGTCAGTCTCCCGTAGCTCTCGTGTTTCAATCAATGGAAAATAATAATAATAATATGGTGACAGAATTGACTTTTCTAATTTAAGAAAAAATCATCATGCCATGATATTAAACTATCAAATATTTGTTTGCATCTGTGACCCTAATCCGATCATTGGACAAACACATGAGAACAATTGTAATAAAACAAAATGCTATAAAAAGAAAGCATAAACTACAGTTAATAGAAAAAACTAACCTTGCTTCTTAATGGTCGATGAACCGACAGATCATTCAAGAAAGAAAAATGAGCGATAAATTATGATATTTATCATCTTCATTACTTTTTTGCATCAGATGCATGCATACATATCTATACGATCATTGACCAATAATGACCTTTATGTATGACGATTTGTTAGATATGTTTTTATAAGGAAATGAACGAAGAATTAATCGTACAAGATGATCAAATAATAATAAAAAAGATTGTGTCATATTTTACTACGAGCTGACTCAGTGACCATATAATGAAATTCGTTTAAGAAATTAAATGACCAACAAGAAATGTATTACGCTTTGTGTCAATGTAATCAGCTAGATGAGTGCCAAGCAACAGAGGGAAAACGGAGAATATTTTTAGGCTATGAAATACTGAATTATTGATATATATATATATATTAACTAGTCTATAATTTTCCTCCTACAGACAAGACGCCGACATATAATTTCTTAATGTGATGATTGAATTTTCCCTAGAGAATCATTGTAAAATATTTATTTTGAAACTATATAAAAGAAAAAGCACTGAACTATCTACAAACGAATAGTTTTCAAATTCTCTTGCGAGTTTTTATTCATCTAAATCAAGGATAAGAATTTGTTGGTATCATATTCAGCCCCAAGTGTATGTATATGTGAATAGCTATCACTTTTTTTTCTATCGCTCCTTCAAGAAACCCGTCCAATAACACACACTCACATTTGAGTATATCTTACAACTAAATACAACAAATCTAAGAAGTTCTATACTTGTCAAGGTCTTTCTGTTTTTCTATATAAATCTACTTATAGACATTGATGACAGTAAAAGATCATCATAAACGATGAAATATAAAAGAAACAGAAGTGTTTATACCTTTCGATCCGTAGAAGTCTAAACTAATATCTATTGATTGTGATCAAACGGAATCAGCCGACTGACAATGCGCTCTTTTGCATAATAAGATGTGGCGATGCAATAGCTTATCCACTAATTAGCGGTTATCTGTAACTGTGGGGATTGTGTTCAGTTGTTTGCGCTTCATTGCATCTCGATCACATGCTGAATTAGATTCGAATATAACTTATACATATATATATAATATGTATATATGACTGATTATTACACATTTAACAATGATTACATCATTTTTGTTTTTTATTGTTCAATCATCATCATCATCATCATCGTTTATTCGTATTCAGTGGCAGCAATGGCTTCACCAAAGCGCAGAATGAGAAAAAAAAGTGAAAGTTAGAGAGGGTCCATTGACAGTTTTCTTTGTGATTATAATAATTAAACAGATCAACACATTCTCCTTTGCATATTTTGTACATATGAGAGCGTCAGTGATAGAATAAGATGTTATCAGGACCATGCATACATACATCGTAGAGACAGCTTATTTTGAATTCAAAGCGTGTGATACACATTCGATAGATTGCTTACATAAGTGTTTGATGTAATGCTGATGTTATTTAAAAAGAAAGTAAACGTGAACCATATTAGACGAGAAATTATTTAAAGTTATATGTACGATATTCATGCAATACCACGAAGAAATAAAGTAAATTGACATCGATTTTTCTTAAGCATACTCTTCTGTTGTATAACTTGAAACAGCAACAAGAAAAGAGTCGTATGTGATCTATCATCCTGCGTAGAGTAGACAAGAGAATATGAGCGCAATAAAGATAAGAGTTGAAATCAATTGATTTCTAAACAGACAATACATATAACATTTATGACGTCGGGCATCGGACGAATATAACAATCAAGTTAAGAGTGCTTAGATGCAAGGTGTCATCGAGGAAGGAAAAAAAAGTGAAATTATTGATAAGAACGCCTTCAGCATATTAAAAATGGTTTAATTTTGTGAGCCGACTATGAAGAAGAAACCGCATTGTCTATTATGAAATAACCCTCAAGCCTACTCGTTTCTTTTTTTCTTTTTGTTATTATCGTTTCAATAAAAAAGACATTGTCTCTTGTATATTGTAAATCAAATAAATTTCAGAAAAAAAAAATAAAAATCGTTTTAATTATAACATGAAACAAGTTTTTGACATTTGATATGATTGAAGGAAAATTCACGTGTGTCATAGTGGTCAAATTTGATCTAATCTTTCATCGGATAGATAATGTTCAGAACAATAGTTATTATCTCCTGAGGGATATCGTTTTAGATTGATCGATCAATGAAATCGTATGCACTAAAAACAAAGATTATTTTATATGTGAATCATCAAGAAAGAAAAAACCTCAATAGATTCACTATGGTTTATTGCTTTTTGATCATAATACAATCCACATTTATAAATAAGCCTTCATATAAAGCCTCTTTTTTTATTAATCTGTCTTGATAAACACTGCTTTTCAATTAGTAGGAATATTACATATGTCAGACTAAAACAAAATCAAATAATCTATCGTTCTATATAATGAATAGAAAGAAGATTATTTGACGTTTCTTTTATCCTTTCTATAAGGTGAATCCTTGAGTTCTTCAGTCGATTTCCGAATACATACTAATCAGACCGTTAATCTGATCAATAGAATTCTGAAATTTAATGTTAAAGGTTCTAATTATGTTCTATTTCAATTATCTCTAAGCCGTTTTAAAATCCAGATTTATTCAAATAGATAATAGAGATGAAATTTACTTTTTAATTCAGCAATTAAAATCTTATGCTATCACAAGAAAAAATACTTCTGTTGGTCTGGAGAATTGTCTAATAGCATTGATTAGTACAAACTTACTATTGATGTATAGACCGTATACAAGATTATACTAGCCTTGCTAATGTACTGATTTACTTTTCAATAAATTCTTTATGAACCATGTAAACCGATACCAGCGTCTATACTATTTTAGTTAGATCAAATACGACTCGCCGTGTAACAATTATTATCAGTGTGAATATTTCTTCGATAGGATATCGGTTTTATTCTGATGCAATCAAGCTTATTAATTCATCAGACTGTAGATAGATATATCAATATGTCGTAAAGTTAAGATATTACATTGATATGATATAAGAACAGATGAAAATTTTTTCTATCCCTTTATAATAATGAGAAATTTATGAATTACTCAAGAGTCGCATAAGTGCGCATATAAACAATACATAGACTAAACAGATCAATGATCTATCTCGTCAAACTTTTCAGCAAGTAATCAAGAATTAATTTCAATTGTCTCACTTGATAATGTAAGAATTTGAAATGTGACGGAACAGATGATTCATAATGCTGCAAGTTTTTTTTTTCTTTTTTTTTTGTTTGGCCTTACATACTCTCAAGGATTTCTATATGTTTATTTTACCTTTGAAAATTTTTAACTCAATGCCAAAACTTTTGCTTCAACGAAAATTGATATGACACATTTCTAAAAATCTTGTCAGTTAAGAATACATCGAAAAAATGACTAATTCATCCTTCCTTTTTTACGCCTGTTAATGTTTCAAGATCAATCATACACAGTTGTTAAGGCTCGACTAAAAACACTACATCGATTTATTTTAATGTTTGCGCTGCTATTTCACAAGGAGATAGTCCCTCTTGTCGTGCTTTTTCTTCTTCTTCTTCATGTTGATGTTCTTTTTCATCATCTTCACACGTACGAATCAGTCGTGTATTATCGAATAGCATATACGGTTTGATAACTAAACCTAAAGTTAAGAAAACACCACGACAGTGAATTTTTGTCATAAATTCAAAAACGATCAATACGAACGATAAGTATTTTCATCAGTTTGTATTGTTTGTAAAACTTCTCGGCGAAGAAAACTATCTGTATCTTTTGCTGCACGAATTAACTAAAAAGAAAAAGAAAATTAAAGAAAATCAATAGGGCGAATTCAAAATTCACCTCTTTGATTGTTTTCTCATCTTTTTCATTTTTATAATGTGTAAAGTTTTCTCGTATACCTTGCGTCATACCTATAGAAAACAAGAATAGAATTTTTCATTGTGATCTACAAACTCACTATAGATTCGCGCAGGATCATTTTGAAAAACAGCTTGTGCAGTACGAATTAATTTTTTATAATGAGTTAAGACTTGTGAACGAAGTGAGATGCTCATTTTTATTATTATTCTATAGAACAAAAACAAAATTAATAAAGTACCCTTCCTCGGTCTATTTGTTCTTTTATGTATGACTTAATGAACAAGATACAATAAGATATAACATATGCAATAGAATTGAACAACAATGAGAATAAAAAGACGACTCTAGTTTTATTTCTTTTTTGCTGCCGATGTTCCTTTGGATTCTTGTTCGACAACTGCTTCTTTAACAAATGGAATCTTTTCAGAATATTCTAGAAACAGAAAATTGAATGTCAAGAGAATGCTAAATAAAGTGAAACCTACTTTTAGGCATAAGAGGCTTAAGAATTTCAGGTACCACAATACCATCATCGGTTTGATAATTTTCAAGAATAGCGCAAATTGTACGTGTTGTTGCGCACATAGTTGCATTCAACATATGAACGTATTCAGCCTAAATCGGAATCAATTGGCATAATTTAATGGTGACGATGATTTGCACTTACGGCTTCATTATTTTTTTTCACTGCACCATAACGAATTTTGAGCCGTCTCGATTGATAATCGAGACAATTAGAGCATGAGACAAGTTCACGAAATTTACCCGAGCCAGGAAACCATGCTTCTAAATCAAATTTTTTTGCTGCTGCATTATTTAATTCACCTTGAAGCATAAAAAGAAAAGATACACGACATGAAAGATTTCTTTGTATTTATTCTAACTAGATCTACCAACCGGAAACGATGTTAACAATACGATAGGGAATACCCAATTGTTTATTAAATTCTTCAGCATTGCCAATCATTTCTTCGAACATCTTCCACGATTCATTATCGTGTGGTGATGTAATACAGAATTGTTCAATCTAACGAACAATATTATATAAATAGAATTATGATTGACAAATTTGAGCTCGTATAAATACCTTTTCAAATTGATGTACTCGGAAAATACCACGAGTATCACGACCATGAGAGCCAGCTTCTTGTCGAAAGCATGTCGAAATACCACCATAACGAATAGGCAATTTTGAAGTTACAAGCCATTCGTCACTGTAATAACAAATCATTTAGATATTAGTTGATATATCAATCGAAAAAAACGACACTCACCGATGGTAAGCAGCAATAGCTTGTTCCGACGTTGCTATTAGATATTTTTCTTCGTCATTTGATTCGTCAGGCTTATCATCTTTGCATACAACCTATTTAAAACAATCGTCTCATATTTTTTCTTCTACTATAAGTCGTTCTTTACTTTGTATAGTTCGTCGTCGAATTGACTCAATTGAGCTACTTCTTGCATAACATCTTTACGCATAAAAAATGGCGTATAAAGTATTTCGAAATCTTTATCATTTAATAAACGTAAAGCCAATTGAATGATTGCTTGTTCAAGAAATACAGCAGGACCCTGAAATGATTGCCAAATTTAACAAAAACAGAATTGTAGATCTATGCAAACCTTCATAAAATAACCACGCGATCCAGCAATTGCGGCTCCTCTGTCACCATCATAACCATCAATCATGTACATCAAATCAAAATGAGAATATTTCTTTCGTGTTTCAACATCTCCAAAAGTTCGTTCTGTCACATTGTTATCCTGAAAAAATGAACTAATGATATTTGTAAATGGAATAGGTTTTTTTTCGCTCACTTCATTATCGCTAACAGGTACAGATTCATGAACAATATTACCTATTTCATGTAAAGTTGAATTACGTTCATTTTCAATTTTTATTAAGTTTTCTTTTGTTTTTTCAATTTCATTATCGATTAATGTACTGAGATGTTTTATTTTTGTAATTGTTAATGTTCCAATTAATTCAGCATCAAGTGTTTCAAGAGAAATTTTTAAATTTTCAGGTAAAACTTCAGAATCACCTTCATTCTCTTTTGCTTGCTTTTTTGAACCAATTGTACGTCCACAAAGATTCTTTACTTTATTCCATTGATCAGCTTGGTAACGAACTGTACGCCATTGTGAATCAAGATCAATAACTTTATCGACACGTTCAAGACCTTTGTAACGTTTTTTTTGAGAATCACGTACTATTTCTGGATTTCGACGAAGTAATTCAATATCGAGTACCATTCTTGAAAACAATGATGATCTATTATGAAATAGAAAAGAAACACACAAGTGATGCTCTTATAAATATATATCTATTGCATCAGATTTCATCATTCATTCGGCAATCTGTACAAGCAAGTGCGCAATAGATCTTGATCATCTTTGAAAATAATTATACCCAATTATGGAAATAGTTTACTGAAATAATTTATCCACGTCTTCAATAAGACCAAACCAACTTCCTAATTCTTGAATGGACGACGGCAACGCCTTGTATGAATGATTGACTCTATCGATGGTTTAGATGTCGTTGTTAGACAGCTGAGCATATTTTGTGAAGAGATATGATTCAATAATTGCATATTTTATTACCAAACATTTTCAATACAAAAAAAAACACAAACACAAGTTTGAGAAAACGACGACATGTTCTTGGTTGGAGAATTGTGCAAGAAATCTATCGAACATGTTAAACTAAGGAGATTTTCCGACAACAGTTCGTACAATACCATTACTAAATACAAATTCTTTTGCTTTATTAGCAACATAAAAGAATGGTAATAAGCCAGTAAAATATTGAATCCATGCCCAACGAAATTCTGTCCAAAAACTTGGAACATAGCGAAATATCTGTAAAGGAATATTAACAGCAACTTTGATTGTTAATAGATTTTGTGTCGAGCTATCAGTAGACGGTATTGATGTCCATTGAACATATTGTTGATCAAATGTTGTAAAATAGGTACGTGTCGTATAATTATCCAATAGGACATCAAATGATGGTACAATTGAATAACTTCCAAAATCAATAATAGAACCTTGAATAGATGAATCATTTTTATAGCTTAATAATGGTTCACGTTGGTGAAAATTAAGTTGACCATACACAGTAACCGTAGTATTCGTTGATAACGATGAAGGTACATTCAATTGAATTAGTCCAAGTGTTTCCATATTGATTAATGGAAATCGATTGAGTTTATATTGAAATAGAAGCCAAAGATTGAGAACTGAACTTGAAATAGTGTTAGGTAAAATGACATTTAGCGTCACGTTTTCTTGATCTATTACTTGATCACCATTGGTATCTCGTGGCATAAAACTAGTAAGAGTGCACGGAACGAGAGATGAACTAAAATAATTATTTAAACGTGAATCAGATGAACAGAATCGAAGAGCTGATAAAGAATCAATAATTAAATCATATTTTTGAAGAAATGTTACATTAGGTTGTTCACTATACGTTAATTCTTTATAATAGAATCCACTTGTAAAATAACCAGTGAACAACGGTGGTAGGAAAGTAAGGAAAAGACAACATGTTTGAAATATAATAGCACTTGAACATGGATAAGTTAAATAACGAATACGATGTTCTTGAGAATAGACTTTATATAAAACCATCTTGTTCAATTATGAACTATAGTATTATCGATTACTTTCTATATTCCACATCATGCACTATCATTTTCACTCATATCTAAGTTATGACCTCTACTTCCATATTATACGTATGGCTCTTTACGTGATAGATGGAGTTAATGTCGTTTCTATGATTTAACCAAAGTCAATTGACGTGAGAGAGAAAAAGCCTTAACAGCTATCTCTCAACAGTATAGAATTAAATCAAACTAATCGTATTCATTCATAAATAGGTTAATTGATAGAAATATGAACAACAAATTTTCAAACTATATTTATTCATTTAATTGTCATTCGATCCATTCCGTAGTCGAACTTCTTTTTGCAAGCGCATGCAATTCTTGACTTTCTTGATCAAGAAAGTCAAGAACTATGGACACATCTTGAGCTTAAGTCTTGCAAGCGCATGAATAAAAAAGTTCGACTAGGGTAATTATTTATATTTATCATCATTATCATTTGTACCAGTGTAGAACCTACGCACTGCTGTAGTATCTCTACCAAATTGATAATCATCGTGACATGCGAAAGAGAAAGCTTGAGTTATTTTGGGGTGAAGGAATGAATGTAAACAACAACAAAAACCACCAACTGATGAATATTCCCATAAATACAGTTGCATGCATAACTATATAGCAGAAGAAGAAGAAGAAGAAGAAGAAGTAGAAGGAGGAGGAGGAAATGCCAGAAAAAGAAGTGCATAACACTGAAAAAATTGGCCCTCACATACCAGAAAAGACAAAAAAGCAAACCGAGATAAACGCCTAGTATCATCCATATATGTATTTCTGTTTTCTAGATTTTTACACGTACATAGCAAAAAAATGGCTACAGGTCCGACAGTTAATCGTCCATTGACAAAAACATTTTGTGAAAAGTGCAAACAAGCATTTACACCTAAAGATGCTATGCAAATTTATCAGGAGAAATATTATCATCCAGCTTGTTTTTGCTGTTCAAATTGTGGCAATACATTAGCTGGAAAACCATTTTATCCTAAGCCAAATAATCAATTTCAATGTGAAAATTGTAATCTTTCACTCGCACCAAAGTATTGAACACGCACGTACTTTGTTCGATTTATTAAAACTAATTGTTTTCATTCTAGTTGTTGTATATGTAATCAAAAGATTCAATCGGGTACTACAGCAAAACGATATAAAGAACGTCATTTTCATAGTGAATGTTTTCGGTAAAAATTTGTTTTCTTTTGTGTTGGAGCCATGTGATAGGTGTGTACTCTGACATAAGATCGAGAACAGAAGAAATTATATTCTTGCCGATCTCATGACTCAAATTGTTTGAACATTGTAGCTTATAATAAATGATTCTTTTGTTTAGCTGTTGCAAATGTAACGCTGTTATACCTGATGGTAAATATCTATATCTATATATATTTCGACAGATGATTTTAACAAATTTATCTACAATTAAATTTAGGTCATAATTTTGTGGATATGTTAGATGGACGTTTTCAATGTTTAACATGTTCGAAACATATAACAGGAACTTATCAAGGCAAAGAACATGCTCCACAATTGGAAAATAGCATGGGCGAAGTCACTGCTGTTCAATGCGATCAAGCAGGTCGTATACCACTTTGTGACAAATGTACACGACCGGTCACCAGCGATGAAGAAGCATTCAAACATGATACACGTTATTATCATCTTGAATGTGCACGTTGTAATCGATGTCGTAAGAAACTTTTTAGAATTCCATGCAGAAAACTTGGTTCTGCTTTAGGTAAATATACAATAACAACAAGAAAAACTATGAGAAATAATTAATTGTTTATTTTAGTTTGTCATACATGCTCATAACGTTATTATAGGTCGTTTCGTTCTTTGGGAAAAAGAAGTTTGCTTCATTTTAATAATCGACCCAATTTTAACAAATATACTGAAACCCTTTTATTATTTATTTTTAAGTATTTTATTGAAAAAATAGAAATAAAATTAAAAGACAAAAATCATTTGTTTAATTAACTTTAATTGCATTTGAATTATGTGATGGCTTGGTAATCGCTGATTGGCATGTTGCTAACACTGGCATTTTGTTTGTTTCATCAATGGCACGACGCATTCGTTGTTGAACTTTATGTTTAAGCATTTCTTTACTTATTTCGACTTTTTTAATCCATGTTTTCTTCTTGAAAAACGAAGCTTCTTCTAAACATTGAAGAGCTGTTGATCGTGTTGTTGCACTTGAATAACGTTCATACGATTCTAATGTTGATCGACGAATTTCAAGATCAACACGAGATTTTATTGGACCAAAAGATGTATTACTTGGATGATCTGGGATAGGTATATGTGAATCAAGATCAAGCATTGGAGCACGTTGAACAGGAACTGAATGTGACTCATTTTTAGAGTGCTGTTCTTGTTGTGACAATTGTTCATTTTGTTTATATAATTCATATGTTTTGGTTGCTTTAGTTGCTACAGTATCCAAAGCGATACGACTTGATGATAATATATAAGCATCAGCGGATGACATCAGTGGTTGGAAAGCTTGTTTATTAGTTGTATGAGCAGCTGTTTCTAATTTATTGGCTGTGGTCGGCATAATATTCGGTAATGCATGTTTGTTTTCTTCACTAACAACTGCCGACGATAGTGTTGTTTGATTTGTTTTTGATGTTTTTTTCATTTTTTCTTTTGATTCAACAGATGCTAAAATGGAATAATCGACTAAGTATTCAAATCAATGTTAGACCTTTTGTTATTTACTGTCAGATCGATTAGGATTAATGACTGTTGATTGTAATAAACTAGTAATCGATGAATTATCTAGTTCAACAATAGGTTTCATTGGTTTTGCGTCTGTTGCTGAAAACGACGTTAGGTATTGACTCATGAAAAATTCTGATGGCGATGAAGCATCTTCTGATATTGTTGTCGTTCGATGCTTTTGTAAATCTGCTGATGGATGAGGTAGTGACGTAGGTGTTTGACGTGCTTGTTGAAGACGTGCCTGAGCAATTTGTTTAGCACGTCTTCGTTCATCTAATGCAAATTGTTTCATATATGCTTTCGTTTCAATAATTTTTTGTCTTTCTTCATCACTAAGACCAACATAATGATCGAAATGGTCCGATTTATTCGTACCGCTATAGCGTGCACCTCGAAGTTGTTCTACTGGTACTTCAAATTTATTATTGTATCCATCAATTAATATTTTATAGCCGAGTAAACCTGTTACGGGATAAACACGTTTCGCTGGTGATGCTGTGAAGAGGCGTCCACCGGTTCTTTTCCATACTTTTTCACGAGCTCGTTCATACCAACTGAAAAATAGAACTATTATTTTTCGATGCTAGGGTGCAAATTTGATTACTTTATAATTTTGCAATACATTGATAATGAAATATGACCACCAAATGCTGACAGCACCAACATTGGATTAGCACTTGCTGTTGTCGATGATGTTAATAATTTTGTCACATACTCACCACTAGTATTCAATGGTATTTTCAAATTAAATTGCTTATTTTTTAAATAATAATAAATTTCACTGTAACGTTGTTTTTCTTCTTTTGTATTTGCTGATAGTAAATGTGCATTTGCCAATTGATAAGGCAAATGATGAGTAGTAGGATCTCGTATTTGTGTACATAAAACTGAATGTCGAACAAACAAATCAACCATTTTAATATGTCCTCGTTCAACGGCAATATGAATAGGACATTTAAGCATTTCCGGTAAAGCTTGAGTACTAGTTTCCAAAGACCATTGACGAGATGGATGTTCACCTACAGGACGATCACTTCGTGCACCTTGTCCCATAACAGATCTAGCCAAATTCAAATGACCTTGAAAAGTAATTTGAATCGATTATTTGCAGAATTAGCTTTTAGGTAAACTTCTGGATCCTAAAAGGCTCTTTTTCTTATGATTTGTTTATTATTCTACGCTTAACAAAAACAATCCTTTTATTGAATCAACAATATCTTAGCTCTCAGAAATATTTGCTCTGTACTATGAAGAAAATGAGCTGAAACTATCGATCTCACCATAGAAAGCAGCAACATGTAATGCGACTTGTGATTGATAATGTCGAATAACATCATCATGAGAAAAATATTCTGTAAAACCTTTGACACAAGAATTAATAAATTTCTCATAGCCTTGCCATACTTTCAAATAAACATGATCATGAACTTTAATATCATAAGTCATTAATTTCATATCATCATATAAACGTTGTTTACCATCATAACTTTCAAGACAAAATGTACTTAATGGTAAACCTATTTTATCAGAAATTTTTTTTCTTATTGTACCAATTGTTGTCTCAATTGTAATTGATGAATCGAATAATTTTAGTATTTGTTTATTAAATCCACAATGAATATAAAGATCAGCTGCTTGTTGTTGTCGTGTTACACAACGAATAATTGCTCCGGATGGAATATTTAAATCACCAAATGACCATTTTGGTTTAAGATCACAACCATTATAATTCAGTACAACTGATTTATCTGATGAACCATTATCGTAAACTTTAAGATCGAATTCTTGTTTAATTGATATAAGTGTATTTTCAACGCAATCACCTTCGGTAACATCAATTAATCTTAATGATTTACTTGGCGGATAAAATATGAAATAACGCATTTTTTTCTCATATATCGATGCACCCTATAAATACAAATGTTTACAAGGATTTAACTATAAAAAATACATGAAACTAAATTTTCTTCGACACAAGAAAAAGAAAATGCTTTTCTTACAACGTAAATTGGGAACTTTGAAAATAAATATTGATTTCACTTCAAACATTTTGTGTTTTTGTATACGGACCAGTGATGTTCAAGCATTGTTTTCTTAGTTTCTATTTTCACTAGCTAAGTATGTCGATAAAAGTACTTGAAAAAGAGAGAGAAAGAGAAGGAAAAAAGGCATTAAGATCTTAATAATGGCTTTGTTGCTTGCGCATGCAGAGTATAATTGTTTGAGTTGTTAATACGCCCCACCAGGAGAAGCTTTTCGATGTTAATAGAAAATTGAGACGAAGGACAAAGAACGCGCAAGAACAAAGGTGTAGCTGTTAATCAGTTTAAATCTACAAGCACATTGTATATTTTTTTCTTTTATTTTCTCTTGCTAATCGTATTTGAACATTATTTTTGAAATCGGATTGCTACTTTTATACTCTCTCGAAAAACGTACAACTCAACAGATGAACACTCTTCTATAGCTTTGTTAATGTTTATTCAACGGATTTCGAAGGATTCACTATTTGAATACAAATAATATATTTAACGGCAATAACTTTCATACAATGATTTCTAATGTTAAACATCATTTTTTGGAAATAGTACGATAATTAAAAGTGATGCATTAGATAAAATACCTGTAAAAATAAAAATATACTACTTTTAGTCACAGACGCTTAATAATCAGATTCCTTTTTTTTTATTACTAATCTTATAAATATTTTACTAAACGAAAAATTAAAACCGTAAAATAATAAAATTTTCCAAAACTGCCTCACCTTTCTGTGAACATGATTAATTCGTTTTGTCATATTTTAATTTTTTGTATCAATAAGAAAAGTCAGCGTTTTTTATATTATAAAATAAACCAGCTTGCTGTGAGTTAATCGAAGTTTAATATAAAAGTTGATTTTTATTTCTTTTTCGTTGTTTGATCTAATAACATTTATTTGACCTAAAAAAGCAGAGCAAGAGAGAGAGAGAAATAGTTTAATAAAAATAAGCACTATTTTATCGATCGTCATCACACATAAAGTTGCAGCATGTTTGCGTCCGGGAATCCATAGTAAAATCTCTCGTCGCTATTTTGATGATGACAATCATTGCACTAGCTAAACATTTATTTTTACGCACAGACACATATATACTAATGGCAACAATTCAAGAGATTAATGTTTATGTTAGCTTTTGAATGAGCAAAGTGATCAATCAAATAGTTCTATTTATCGAGAAGAAGAAAAAAATCCCACAGAAAACAATCACGATGAACGAAAATAAACGTTGAGTTCGTTTGATATTAATTCATAAATATTAAAATATGTGTCATACATTTTAATTGATTACTTCAAGTTGGAAATCGTACAAAAATCTCTACCCTTGAAATATTTATTAGAAAAGCATAACTATGGTTTATAAGATTAGTATGCAAATTGAAACCATAAAATAAATCGTTCATTATTATTGACACATTGTGAATTTCTCTATCATCGAAAATACCTATTCGTTAGACGTTTATCTTTTGATGTGACTAAAAGCTAAACTCGAAATCGTGAGAGCTTTTTTAAATAAATTAGTAGACTAATATGCAAAACAAAAATTGTATAGATACCTGTGTAACATCATTGTAGTTTTATTTCTCAACGATTGAATCCTTGAAATCGAGTGACGTTTTGTGTGATCAGCAAACATATGTGCATTACATAATGAAATAAAAGAATTTGATATGCTACTGTCAATTAAACTCTGATCCATTAACGAAGGGAATTTTTTTATAAAGCAAACATACTTTTCATTCATCACAATTCGTTTAACTTACAATTACGAGTAAACACGTACAGGAATCTGAGGAATGATGATACGAACTTCCGTTTCGTTACCAGATTTTACGATCATAATCGTGGTGATAAAACGAAAAAATTCTTCAATCAATTTTTCTGTGTCAATGCAATATTTTATATTTTTTACTTAATATATTGACTGTTCTTCATGGCTTTACAAATGTAAGATTGTCACAGTCTCCTAAACTATTCAACGTTTGTGTTCGCATAACGATCTCACATGCACAAACTACACCCACACACTCCACATCCAAATTAGATCAATGTACTACAAAGTTGAATTTACACGCTCCGATTTCTCCTGAAACTTTGACTATTTAGTCTAGGGAGGGGGGGGGGNCCCCCTCATCTATGAAGTCATACGACGACTTTTTTCTGTGTATTTTTATTTTTCCATTAGCATGGATTTTCCTATTATTTTATTTAATAGTGCACCAAACCCGTATGAAACTGATGCATGTTAGTCGACTATTCCTCATATCTGAAGAGATTTTTGTCGAATCCAAAAATATAATAATGTGTGTTCGGAACGTTTTCAGGTAAACTGTCTTTTCACTTTTAACTAGATAGAAAGTATTTTCCACTAGCTCAAACTATTACTATAGTTACTATCAAGCTTTGGTGCCCGTTTTGGAAATTGCGTGTAGGTGTGAGGAGGAGATCCACACCCTCAACTGACTTTTAAGGTGTGCAATTCCATTGTTATAGCAAGTAAATTAAATTTTTTAGAACGTTGGATTTAAAAAGAACACTCAAAAAGAAACCTTTTGAAATGATATATTTTGCCATTAATTATAATCGTAGATGCTTGTGATTTTTATTAAATAATCATCGATTATTTTTAGTTCCGGTATGATTAAACATAAAGACAATGGTAAAATGTATGATTTTAAGTAGAAATTTCGTTTGCTAAAAGATTTAATCATCTTCAGCGACAAGAAAATTTTCAGTTAATTATTATTTCTCAACGCATTTAGCCAATGATCATTTTTTTGAAGTTATTTGGCAATATCACTATATAATTGTCCTTAAAACGTATTGCTACTTGAAATCATGAATTTTTTCAGTAGCCCGAAGTTCGCCAATATGACTTTCGCCAATACTGGCGACACTTCCTCACATTCTCAATTATTAGAACAGATGATATTTATATATAATATGGACTGTTCCGTATTCTAATACAGTTTTTATTATGTTCTTGCCGACTTGACGAACATACACCAACTTTTGATTCATCCCAGGTGAATGAATCCAACAACGGATCTTATCGAAACCTAAGGGGTCCGATTCCCCGACAGAATCCGATAGGATTCCTGGACAGGGACATACTGTCGGTTCCAACGAAAAAAATCATTTTCTTATTCACGACCAAATAAGCATTTTGAGCCATCAGAGCGCAAGGGTGATTCGTTAGAGTTGGATTCCGTTAAAATCCAACATCTGATCCAATACCAAGGATCCGACTGTAGGTCCGTGTCCAGGAATCCCATAAGATTTTGTCGGTTTTATTAAAACACATATGGTATTCGGTATATCCACTGTCTGATCCTTGTCGGAACCCGATAGAATCCTACTGTCGGAATGATTCTCCTGGGATAGTTGAGTGATTCGATGTCTGTCGCTATTATAGTGAATGTCCCTCAGACATTCGCTAGTTGGCGAAAGTCATATTGCGAAGTTCGGCAATCCCATTTTTTTTCATGTGCATATTCGACGGCAATAATTACTTTTATTCCTACTTTATTTTTACATATTCATTTAAACAGGCAGCTGCGGATATGACAATGTAAATAGACAGGTCACTAAAAGATAGATATAAAGACAATTGTCACTCCTATGCGATGCTATTAGAAGATATACATTCATTGCATAATCATCAAATAATAACTATAATCTCAATGACTTTACCAACTACTATTGTAAATCATTATCTTATTCATATCTCCCCAGGTTGATCAAAACGGACTCGTTTACGGTCTTTTTATTGACGGTAAACGATGTCAAAACGGTACATTTACGGCAGTAAATAGGCCGTATTTGCCCGTAATACCTGGCACAGTAATACGGACCGTATTACTGTGCCAGATATTACGGCAAACTTTCACCCGGAAAATAGTCGTAAAGAAACCGTAAACGGCCGTATACGGACCGTACTGTTTGGCCTGGATCGTGCGTCGGAAAAGTATGTAGTAAAACTTCGTATTTACTAGGTACACATGAATAGTTAGATGACAAATAAAAGTTCATTCGAAATGCGACGTAATGCCTATCATATCCCATGTGAATTTTTTTCAGCTTAAAAACGGGTCTGAAACGCGTTTTATTTGCGTGCGGATCGTTAAGAGTGAACGCGTCCCCAGTAAAAAAAGACGAAGAGTTTAGACGCAATTTATTTCAGAAACGCGTCTAGGCATGTGTCATATAAAATATAAAAATTTGGAAAAATATATCAGAATCCATCTTAGATTCTCAAATTCGAACTGAGTCCGCATTCTCAAGATTTATTGATGCACATAGACTAGCCTGACAGTTGGATTAAATTCCACCTTACGCGATGATGATTAGAATTGAACAGATGAACCAGTAATCAGAAGTCGTTCACATACACCACTTTGTTATATAGCTCGAAGTTTTTTCTCATTCAAAATAAAAAATATATATGAATAAAAATTTCATCGCTTAAATACTTTATTTCAATAATATTTACTTTTTTCGAAGTAAAATATTTAACAGGTAATCTGATTTCTTTTACTTATCTTTTTAAATAATTTTATTATTATGTTTTATTAAAATGATATCCTTTTTGATCGTCTACTATAAATGTGATTAATATTATAAAAAAACATTTAATCGCATTGGTAACATGATAAATAATTTATTTTATCAAAGGATTTAATAAATAAATAATTATTCATACAATTTATTTAGTAGAAGTATGATAAAAATTGTTAATCATATAATTTAAACAGTAGTTTTTTTCAGTCAGCTAAAAAGGGCATTGGATGACTGAAAACTATTGCAATTTGTCTCATTAATATTCGTAGAAACTCTAGGGAAATATGGAATATATGCTTTACAGTTAATTAAATTTGTGCCTATTTTAACATCATCTGAACATTCTTTATTAAAAAGTCTAACAAAGTTTAAATAAATAAAATATAAGTAAACCGACGATTTTGATCGTGCGGTTAAGTCTCTAGAGATTTTATTTTTGGAGTAAAATTCCGTCTGATAAGTAAGAAATGAACGCTTGCAAGCGTGATCGGAAATATGATATAGTGTTCAAACTCGACTGAAAACATATCTGAGACCGATTTGAACGCAGTTAATAGATAAAATGCATTCAAACGCGTTAAATATTTTTCGAATAAGCGTTGAGACGCGGTTCACTTGTTTTCTAATTGTGTTTAAACGTGCTGTATAGAAGAGCTGCGTCCAAACGCGTTGCAAAATATTTTAAAGTGCGTGTTAAAGCGTTTCATATCAAGCCGCGTTTGAATGTGTCGTGAAAACGTTTTTAACTGCATCTCAACTTGTTTTATTGCTAAATCGCATTTTAACGCATCAATCTTGCGTTTCATGTTTACATGAGTCGTAAAGAGTTATATTAATTCGTATTTTGTTATTATTTTAATCAAGTTGTTACAACTGGATCAGGTTAAATATTAAATCTTTTCATATGATAATTCTTTCTTCATTTTTTTCAGTTGTTCCTACTGATCCAATCGATCGCACTCTCAATGGTGAATCTTTTTCTGCGAACAAATTGTTTTTCAATCTTGGTGATTCAATGACAGCAAATGGTTATGTTCGAACAGTAACAATTCAATATGCACAAGGGCATTCGCCGAGTTCAACAGCTCGAATTTGGATCTATGCCATAGTACCAGTAGCTGGCAGCTACAGTGTTTGTAGTTCATATCCAATCCCAACATCACAAATCTCAACAACACAACTAATTCAAACATACATGTTAGCGGCCAATGTTGGATCACGTGCAATCTGAGATTGGCCTAGGCCAATGTAGAATTACAATTAACATACGGCCAATCTTACATAAGAAACTAAGTATATTATATTCAGTATGGAGGCATCATGTTTGTCTATGTAATTGGTCAAATAAAAAGTGAAGTTGGAAAAATAAATAGAATAAAGTTATTGTTTATATTAAAAACAAAGAATTAGATCACAAATTGTTCAGACTCGTTGTTTTTTCAACTTTGTACAATAAAATTATTTAAAACTTGATATTTTGTACATAATAATGAACACCAATACGTTACCAAATATAATCATTGATGGACAAGATACGATTATTAATAATACTGATGTTGTTATTGATGGTAATGAAAGTGATGACACTCCAAACGATGAAAAAACTTTTTATTCTAAGTTAAATATGTATAAAGAAAGTTTAAAGTATCCAGAAAAAGTGATGATATCATTTGATTATTATCAAAAAATAATGCAGTGTCTGAAACAACCTAAAAGCGGTAAAGCAATTGGTATTGATGTTAAATTTCATTTTTGGTGCAAAAAGCATTTTAAAATTGATATTACTTCAGGAATTGAAATGTTATGTTAAGTAAAGAATGGTCGTCGAATTGTTGTTATCGAATCATATTTTGTTGTTTTAAAAGATATTCATAAAAAAACTGGTCATGGTGCCCGTGATAAAATGCGCCACGAAATGAATGAACATCATTACTGGATGCCCGCTCAAGTTATTGATATATTTTTACAATGTTGTACATCTTGTATAGTTAGAAAGTCTTTTAAATTACCTGTTACACGTCCAGCTATTGTATCAGTTGACTTCCTAACTTGTCTTCAAATAGATCTTATTGATTTTCGTACACGACCTGATAAAGATTTTCAATGGATTCTTCGTTGTCATGATCATTACTCGAAATATTCTTGGGGTTATGCATTGATATCAAAAGAAGTTCAACATATTGCTGATCATCTTTTAACATTATTCTATCAATTTGAGCCTTGCAAAATTTTACAATCGGACAACGGCCGTGAATTCACGGTCAGTGTCATTAAAAATCTTAAAATTTTTTGACCTGAACTAATCATCATCAACGGAAGACCTCGACACCCCCAGAGTGAGGAGTTAGTCGAGAGAGGAAATGCAACTTTATGTCAAATATTAGGTAAGTTTATGGAAGATCAAAATACAACTTTTTGGACAACATGTCTTCTTCCTGCAATATATTCAATGAATACGAGCTTGGCCCGCGGTGTAAATATGACTCCATGCCAAATAGTTTTTGGAAAAAAACCTAGACTCGATCATGAACTATGAAAATTAATAGAGGAGTAACGTAAACAATATTTCTTTACTTTTCAAACTAAATGAAAATTATTTTGTATCTTTAGATATTGAATTTGAAGAAGATTTGCCAACTTCTATTCGTGAAAGTCTTGCTGGGGATGGTACATCAGAATCGTTTTCTTCAAATTCAATAAGTCCTGATAGTGTTGATCAACAAGACGCCCTTTCTTCAACTGTTATAATTGATTGTGCACAAAACTTAGTTCGCGCATCAATATCTCATGCAACATCAGAATCAACTGAACCACCACAAGCAACTGAACCAATATAACCTGAACCATCACAAGTAATTGATACATTAAATAATAATAATAATGTTGAAGCGAAACAAATTGATGAACAAACTGATGATGGCATAACCTAAACCACTTCTCGACATTCAGAGATTCGTAAACGAGCAACAAAAACGTATTTGTCCACTGCAGATAAGAAAATTAAAATTCATGATGAATTTATAAAGGATTTGTCTTTGAAATGTTTAATCGGTGAATATGTTGGTATATAAATCAATAAAGTTGATTCAACAAACGCCGACCCAAAAATTTTACCTGTCGTTGTTTTAGGAAAAAAAGATGATAAAATAAAAGTTGCATGTGAATTTGGCATTATTAACCAGCAGTGGTCTTTGGATTCTGTTGCTTTACTATCAACCGTTCCAGAAAATTTAGTTAATTTACAAAAAAATGAATTAAAAGAAAATATTAGTTGGTGATTGACGAGCACTAACGTTAGTTCATGATCAATGATGAGCGCCTTTACTTCTTGCATATTATTTAATTAATTTCTATTTGTTGTTGCTATATAGATTTACAATATATTCTATCACTCCTACATTATTCTACTACAACTAATTTGTGTTTGCTGACTCTATTATCTCTACTATTACAATCTTCTCCTAATCGACAAGTATGGTGAAATCAAAGAAAACTAAAACCGTCACCCCAATCTCTTCGTGATACTAAAACAACTAATAAAGACATATCTCGGCACAGTTTTAATAAGACACGTGTACAACTGCTCAAGATGCTTAAGGACTTAGGCATTAAAGTGCCATCTTCATTATCACTCGATATTTTACGTGAACCTGTTGACCAGAATCATGATAATATTCGTGCATCAAATACCAATGCTGATGATCATGAATTTACTAATTGTCAATTACCTGGTTCTTATCCATCGTTCGATATCGAATCTAATAATGGTGATTCAATGGAACAAACTTCAGTTAATGCTGCTGAGCGAATCAAGGCTTCTCCTCGTACGTATACATTATTTAACTGTCCGATATTTGATTGTAGTAATTCTCCATCTATGGTGGAATTTATACCACAGTCCCTTCGAAAAGCTATTCAAGAAGGAAAAGATGTGTGTTTGGCACATTTATTGATACCCGAAGAACATTCTCTCTCACAATACCAAGATGGAATAAAAGATTCCACGTCAATTTACCTTAAATCTACCGATCCACGTCTTCATCGATCGTTATCTCTACCTGAATTTATGTTAGCTTTTGTTCGTTACTTGAATGTTATGACTGAAGTACACCCTGAACGCCTAGTTGAACTCAATATTTATTTATCATTTATTGTTAAAATGGGTGTTCAATTTCCTCCTCCTTTATTTTATGAATATCAGAAGAATTTTAGTCGTAAAGCTGCTGCCATTCTTTCAACTTAAGGTCGAAAAATTAATTGGAGTATTCGAGATGACGATCTTTATTTTCAAATTTTTGCTGGTCGTCGTGCTCGTACCTGCGACAAATGCTCATCTGTTGATCATTCAACTGATTTTCGTCCATCTATTTTTCATTGGGATATTAAAAA
>OENM01000795.1:0-55162 GCA_900239745.1 Rotaria magnacalcarata
CATCGCCTGAAAAAGGTCTCAAAATGCACAAAAACCAAGGGGGAAACAGCTGATTATTTGATTAGGAGTGATTAGGAGTGATTAGGGTGATTATTAGACTCCTAATCAGCTGTTTCCCCCTTGACAAAAACTGAATTCAGAACCCAAATTGCCTAGTTTCTCATGATAATTTTGGTGTTCAGACATTCTAGAATGACTCACATATCCCATGCACTTTTTGCAGTACACATAACTCTCGGATGAAATCCGAAGTTTCCACATTTATTTATTATTTTTTCATAGAATTAAGAAAAGACAACAAAGAATTATGATTTAAAAAAAGTACCTTTTAAGACTTTAGAGCAAAACACAGTAATTTATTTCGATTTGATTATTAAGTTTCTATTTTACACCAAGTTTGAATAAAAATCTATCTACCAACGCCAACATTTCAAAATAACTAGATTTCATGAATAAAGAAAAACATTTCAAAACTCAAATCAGCACTAGCATACTTTCACTTCAACATATTTTAGGAATTTCTATGCAGAAAATATCTTGGTAATACCCTCACCTGCTGTCATTAGTGTTAATGTTGGTCGTACTTGTTAAAGAAAAATGTCGAAAATTCCATATAGACAGGAAAAATACATTGAAGTACATCATCAGTAGTCATTTTTTCGCACAAATAAGAATGCTAATACAATTTTCTACGAAACGTAATGTTTTAACAAATGCATGTCCTCTTGGCATTTCTCACACGAAAAATTACGAGTTAATGAGAAAATTCTCCAATAGACTAGTTGAAAGCGGGCAATGTACAAAATTGAATTATTGAGCCTTTAACCACCTAAAACAAACAATTTAATCTTTCCCTCTTGTTGATTTAATCATTCTAAAATAGTTGCTATAAGGAATAGGACCGAAAACACGCTTATGGAAAAGAGTTACAATTTGAGTTGCTCTACAACAAGTTGTCCATCTCGTTATTCTCTTTTTTCGTTTTCTTTCTGCAGTTCCCTCATATTTATATTCAACTTGAAATTTCCTGTAACTTATCTAGTTGTCTATAGGAACATTTTTACGTATCTTCGTTTGTAAAATAAGTAAACAATAGTTTTATAAGATAAGAGCTAGCTTTGAAGTTAATGCATTTTGGCAAGATCTTCTTTTCAACAAAAAAAAAACAATAAAATTCCACGACAAATGATGCTGAAAATAAAAATGATACCAGACGAAATCTGTTATATATCTTGAAGTTCAGCTCAATGTTACTCATTTCTATCAGTCATCACAATCCATACTCTGCCTTTTCATCTTTTTAGTGTTATGACTTTTATCATGATAAACTGATTGTATCTATATTCTACTAATTGTGATCTTAATGCTTAATCACAAGATATACATAGGAATACGTAACAGTTCATATTTTCGATAGCAAAAAAACTTATTCAATTGAGAAAACAAATGTACAAGTATGCTTAAATAATATGATGATCTAAGAGCTTGTTTGATGCATACTTAGAATTGTCTTTTTTCTTGTTCTCTAGCGTTTTTCATCAATTAAGACAATCGAAGTACTATCCAAAAAAATAGAAAGAAAAAGTGTCGTGTTAACTTTCTCAGACAAAAAACACAGGTGAGCAATATCGTCTATTTGAATGAATTAAAGTATTGTTGAACTTTTGCTTGTGCTTGAGAGTTTAATACAATAGGTACTCATGTATATTTCTTTTTAGTTTTTTTAAATAAAAAAATACTTAGATATTTTATCACAGTTGTCGTTTTTTCTCATGTATTCAATATAAACTACTCAATAGAGAGTACAGTTTAATACATTTCACACAAAAAAAAACTTTTTTTGCTCGCATAGGCTTTTAACGAAAATTGCTTCTTTTTTCTTCGTCAGACATCAATAAAAGCTTGTCATGCACACGACTAATTAAAAATGCTTTGCCTCCCTCGGTTCATTTCTTGTTCCATAATAACAGTATTGTATATGTTTTCTTTTTTCTCTCTTCTCCATACCCTAGCGAGCGTATATTCTTTCTTCTCAGAAAGAAAGAGACAGAGAGAACATGCCATACATATATATAAAAAGAGAAACTTTTTTCTCTGTGCAAATGAACATATATCACTGAAAAGTGAAAGGGAAGAGAAGAGTCAAGAAGGGATTAGACAGAGAAGGAGAGAGTGTGTGTGACAGAGAAAGAACTCATCATTGGTAGAGAGAAAGAAATCATTCTGTATTATTGTATACGAATGTTTCTTCTGTCAAAAATCTAAGTGATTTAAATCACTTTCGTTCTCCTTCATAAAGTAGTAGCATTTTTACAAGATGTAAGTTGTATGTCAATATATCATGAAACTTTTTTTAAACGTCTACTATTAATAGACATTATAGACATAATGCATACATTTTCGACTTTTTTTTAGGACATAAACTTTATATATTAAAACTGTAGACACAATGTTCTTTATAAATATAATTTTCTCGTTCTTATTGATATGTTCATTATGCTCAGCAAATCGTTGGTATCGCATGTTTAGTGCTAATCATGATGATTCATGTATTGATCGTCATAAACGTTTCCAGCGATGTATACCTGATTTTATTAATGCTGCTTATCAAAAACCTATATATGTCTCATCGACGTGTGGGAACTCGCCGAAAGAATTCTGTAGTATATCACAATTAAATAATAATCAAGAAATTGATTATTTAACTGATATAAATAATCCAAATAATTTAACATGTTGGCAATCAGATTTAGTTAAACAGAGTGATAATGTTTCATTAGTTTTATCGCTGAAGAAAAAATTTGAATTAACATATATTAGTTTACAATTTTGTTCACAAGGTAAACCAGATTCGATGGCAATTTTTAAGAGTATGGATATGGTTTGTACAAATCCTTATGTTTCTTTTTTTTTGAAAGAAGGGAACTTCTTTTCTTTTTCTAAAGGGTTTAACATGGATACCATTACAATATTATTCAAATAATTGTGAAGAAACTTTTAATAAAAGTTCTAATGGAATAATAACTCGTTCCAATGAACAAGAAGCTTTATGTATTGATACAAAATCCCAATTATCAAGTATGAGCGAATCACGTATTGCATTTAGTACTCTTGAAGGACGTCCATCTGCGTATGAATTCGATACAAGTCCTGTCTTACAAGATTGGGTTACAGCAACAGATATCAAAATTGTTTTGTTATCATCGAATCTCGAACCAAATTCATACTCTGTAGCTGATTTAGCTGTTGGAGGAAGATGTAAATGTAATGGACATGCATCAAAATGTATTGCAAACAGGTAAAAAAAAGCGAAAAGATATACTATTATATTATTATTTGACAAGCACGCAATAATTCGTTCTATAAACAGTCTTTGATTTTATTTTAATATATGCATTGACCGACACTGACCCATTGTCATATGCAAATCGAGTCAAGAACATGTCTCGTGACTGAACAGTTGTACAATTACATGATCTATACATATATATATATATTTATACATATAGTTTGTACATGACATTGTCTGTCAATCAGCTGACAGACATGGATTGTGAACGAAGATTTCTTTCTTCTTTTTATCGTAGTCATCTTGTTTATGATCGAAAATATTATTGTAATTATACGAGAACAAGCGAAGACCTTAGATATCGGCAAGCATTATATAATAGAAGTAAGCATGAGAAGATGTCCTTGAGCAACCTTTTTTTTTGCTCTGACTCTGTTTGATAAGAGAAGAATTATTCTCCGCTAGGTGAATCGAATTTCTTGTTTTCTTTTAATTTTGTCGATTGACCGGTAATATCAGGAGCAGAACTAAAAATGTGTAAATACGATAATATGATTGACACATAGAGAATACAAAGACGCCGCTTTCATTTATTCAATTAGATATGTCTAGAAAACATAGACACAATTTTATGATGTGATAGTAGTGAAGTTATAAAAAAAAGCGTCTTCTTCTTCACACAATTTTAATCAACGTTATTGTGTACTCGATTCGGTCCATCCGTAAACACATCAGATACATATATGTGTGAGCTTAAAGGTGATAACGAGTGATCATGCATCATAACAATGACTGAGAAAAGAAAATAAGGAAAGAAAAGAAAGAATCGATCATCTCTTGTGCGTAACGTTTACTTAAACAAATGAGATTTGTTCATCATCACTACAGTCACCCATAGGCAAATGTCACACACACACATATATATATATGTCGATATACTAAGACATAAGCCAAAACTTCTGCTGTATTTATTTAGGTTAGCAGCTGAAATAAATAGGGTAAATAGGCATATCTCGCCTATGATAAAAGCATACTGTCAAGTGGCCTTGGTATGCCAGCAATGAACTGAAGAAATGGATAATTATTAGAGACATCGACGGAGAATGTTAATGATGATGTAACATTGATATATTGAAAAGTAGAGAGTGGACAAGTGACAATTGAATATTCAATGAGACGTTGAATAAGAAAAAGGTGTGTGTGTATGATGATCGATCATCGTAATTGTCATCGATACTTTTGTTTCCTTGTTCTCGAGTTTTTATTTTTTTTTCATAAATGATCAATCAACATCAATGGTTTCCATTGTTAAAGACTTGGTTATTCACAGGAGAGAAAAGAAACGGAAGTTGGCAAACTAATATATATATATATATATATGAATGAGAACTTAAACTCAAATGCTTCATCTTTTTTTTTAATGATCATTCACTTGAAAAATTGGAATGACGTTTAAACTGATCATATTCCCGTTCACATACTACACTTGAAATTTGTTTTGATTCCATTCGTTTGACACATAAAGAAGAAAAAAATATAAATGGTTCAAAGTATTGATGATATATGTCTATGACGACTCGACTATTCCCTAAATAAGAAGAAAAATCTTATCGTTTCTATTAATTTGTTTTCAGTGATGCTCGCTTAGTATGTGATTGTAAACATAATACGGCTGGTGATGAATGTGAGCGTTGTAAAGATTTTCATTACGATCGTCCATGGGCTCGTGCAACACAACGTGATGCAAATGAATGTGTCGGTAAGATGTTGTTTTGTGTTTTCTCTAGATTTAAGAAATTACATGTATAACATGAATTCGATTATGTATTGTAACGAAGAAGATCGATAGTATGCTCTAACACGTTATAAAATAAGGGCACATATACGTGTCAAAGGTTAATTCTAGTTTGTAATTGCAATAAACATTCAACAAAATGTCGTTTTAATTTGGAACTCTACAAAATGAGTGGACATAAATCAGGTGGCGTTTGTATCGATTGTCAACATAATACGGCTGGTCGATCATGTCAGTATTGCCGAGAAAGTTTTACACGTGACTTAACTCAACCAATGACAAGTGTGAATGCTTGTCAAGGTAGTAAATAAAAATAAAAAATATCGCTTGTTCTATTTATTTATTTTTTGATAATAAATGTTGTATTCATTGTTATTATGCACATCAATACATATCACAGAAGGAAAAAGAAAGCAGAATAGGATGAAAATTTTGATTTTATTTAGTCCATTCCCCCTTCCCACACGAGCTACTAGGGTTCAGAATATTTTATGTATATTTTGCAGCATGCACTTGTAACAATCATTCTCAACAATGTCGTTTCAATAAAGAACTTTATCTTCTTTCGGGTCGAAAATCAGGTGGAATTTGTATACAATGCAAACATAATACAGTTGGTCGTCATTGTAGCTATTGCAAAGAAACATTCTACCGTGATCCAGATTTACCAATAACACATCCACAAATCTGTAAAGGTAATCAATGAGAAATGAGGAATAATGCATGAATCAATTTAACATTTATGCTTGGAGCTTTTCGGACTATTGATTAATTTTTTGCTTCTTTTTCCGATCTGTGTGTATGAATGACCCTCACTTTCATTGCACTAACCTTGCATGTTTTTCTATTAGTTTAGCCTTGTTGTAGGTTTCGTTTTCATATCTATATATATATATATATATATGTATGTATGTATGCATGCGTATTGCTCATTAGTATTAACTACGGAATGATAGCATATTTCCTGGTTATTGTTTGAGTTTCCTATAATGAAGTATGACCTATGTATGTGTCAATCAGCGGAAATCTATATTTGTATAGAAAGGAAACTATTGATGGTCTTTTCATGATAGGAAGCGGAGGCAATATTGATCGTCTATTCAAGGTTAAGAGAGAATTTAGTCCGTTCAATGGCATAGAATGAATATTTAAGAACAATGCTAGTGATAACTATGAAACAATGTTTTCTTTTGACGTACAATGCTTCGTTTTAAAAGCTATACAAAATTTACATGAATAGTTTGAGACATCGATGAAGATAAATGATCATAGATTTATTGAATTATAACAGGTCTTATGATAGAAAAAGTGGACATAAAACCCTTCTATATCGTAATTATTGATGATTGTGTAGGGTAAGCGTAATGAACTTTCTCAGCGAAAATATTAAAAATATGTATCGTGTATATCATTAAATCTGTCAAATTAGTTTTAGATAGATCTTTTTCTATAATAATATCATTAAGCATTAACTAAATAAATCGGCAGTATCTACTATATATATATATATTAGTCTCATTATTCCGATTATGTTATAGCACAAGACAAAGTGAGCATAACTCATAGGCTATGATAATTATTTCTAAGAATTTTTGTAAAATCATCATGTAGCTAATAGCTTTGTCACATATATACATATATACATACATATTAAGAGCTTGCAAATGCTCAATGGAAATGTCATATTGAACGTATTTTTGTTTCATTTTCAGCATGTAATTGCCATCCAGTGGGTTCACGTGGTAAAGTATGTAATCAAACAACTGGACAATGTCCATGCAAAGAAGGTGTCTCTGGCTTGAGATGTGATCGATGCATAAAAGGTTATCAACAAACAAAATCACCTATTGCACCATGTATTAGTAAGTACTAACAAAACAACCCATATTTATATATATTTTTCATTACCATGGATGTTTTCGAATAGAAAAAATCGAATTATCACCATCAAATTCCTATAGTATATATAATCGAAATGATAATGTATATCGTTATCATGAACAAGATGCTAATAACGATGGTGATGATGATGATGATGATGATGATATTCATACTACTTCAACCGAAAAGACAACAACAACAACTACAGCAACAACAAGTACGACAACTATAAGTTCAATATTAACAGAATATAATCCATCAATTGATATGGAACAATATTGTGGTGCATGCCGTTACTATAGTCGTCGTTTACATGTTAAAAAATATTGTAAACGAGATTACAGTAAGTTAATAAAACTAAAATCATTGGTTCACAATGAACTTTTTGTTTTTGCATAGCAATTCATGCACGTGTAACCAATCGACATGATGCTGGTCAATGGATATCTTATTTGTTAACAATAGTTCGAGTTTATAAAGATCGTCTTAACCGTATTCAAGAAAGTGAGCAATGGATATGGGTGTCACGTAAAGATGTTCAATGTGGATGTCCACGTTTAAAACTTGATAAACAATATTTATTAATGGGCTTTTATGATCAAATGCAAACATCTTTAAGTCTTGATCGTACATCGGTTGTGATTGAATGGAGACCACGTATGGAACAGCGTATGAATCTTTTTCGAAAATATGAATTAAATAAAAAATGTTAAAAGACTTCAATTTCAAGTCAATGAACAATATCATTCCGTAAAGCATCGAAAAAACAAATAAATAAATTTTGTATAGTTGTCGTGTGTGTGTGTGTTGTCTTTGTTTCATCTTTTCTTTTTTTATTTGTTAATTGTGTCAGTAATCTTTAGCATTATGATAAAAGAAAAAGTCATCCATTTTCATTTATTTGATTGTGCAATACTATTACATTTGCATCTAGCATTTTTATTTAATTCTTTAAGTATTGCACCGGTTCCAGACTGTCGTCATTAAATGCGCATTAACCAGATGGAACTCTTCGTTCAATTAGCCCAAACTTTGTTTGCTTCAACATGAAACAAGGACGATTACACCGATGATATAAACAGAAAACTGATATGCTTATCAATTCTCGTCTATTCATATACTAATGGTCATTAAATGATGCTGTTAGGAGGGAAGAATCATGTCCACTCAAAGACAAGAGAATAATCGATAGTAAAGCTCTATGATTTCAAAATGACCATTAATACACAACGGAAGTAAGCGCTGAAGAGTGTAAGTGCCGATTATCATTGATAATGAGAAAAAAAGAATCAATTTACTCTTGCCGCTATGTTTGACATCATTGATTTGTTCAAATTTGATGCTTGATTAAGTACTATGTATCGAATAAATGTCACAGAAAAGAACATAAAACATATCTTATTCTTTTTCTTCTCATTAGAGCACAAATGACAACTGGTCTAATAGTGATTTAGACATGTGACAAAATTTTCCAATACAAAACATTAAAACATGCATATAGTGTTTGGTATGCAAACAACCTATCAGGCAAAATAAAAACAAGAAACAAGCTTCTGATTTATTTGATTTATTAATTAAATAAGGTGTTCTATATATATTTAAAACTTCACACATCGTTGTTTTTTTTTCAATTCAGCAATATTGTATTCTATTCCATAAGGTGTTTATATAGATAAATGACAAGAAAAAGTGTTATACAGAATGTGTTTTATCAACATATAAATTTGCAAATTAAATCGAGAATGCTGATAAGCATACTTTTATTTTGCTCTATCATAGCGACAAACAAAATAGACAACTGATAAGATTCCTAAAAAGAGAGAAATGAAATGTAGGATAGAGAAAAAAGTCGACCCGTTTGTTTTTCGTAAAGAAAAAAATCAGGTGCACGATGATATTTCAATATTTGTTAGTTGCGTTGTTAAGTTTTGTTATTATTTATGGAACACAGTGGCCTGTGCCATATGAACGTGTAACAAATCGTCCAACCAATAATCCATATTGTCAAGCAGGTCTTATTTCATTTTGCCCAACTGGTAAAACTGAAGATGCAATGATCTATGCTCAAGATGATAATGATATTATCGAAATATTTGCACTTAAGAAGCCAGTATGGTCATTTAAATTTGGAGATTTAATGGCTAAATTTGTAAGATTTATTTAGTCTAGTGTTTTAAATTTATTCTAAATGAAATTTTAAATCATTTTTGTATTAAAAATAGAAAATTATGCATGATGCATTAGGCTTTCGTAGTCAACAAACTGGTCAAAATTGGACAATGGAATGGTAGTCATAAGTTATTATTCATAGAGAATGGGGTACTTATTTTTCTTTTCATGAAGGTATGAATTAGATCAACTCTTCAATTGTACATTTCCACATGTACTTCAAAATGATTCTTTCATATGGTGTGATCAAGGTAATTTGAGATATTATTGGCTATAATGATGTAAAATATAAATCGATAGGTGCTTTATGTGTTTATAATGGAATTGTTGATTCAATGTGGAATGGTTCATCAGATTTAAGCATGTTGAAAAAAGTCGCTCAAATTAGTGGTAATTAGTTGTTTTTCGTGTTTTTTTTTTCTTTTTTTCTTTTAATAGGTAAAAATTATAATACTTGGGCATCATGGGCTGTCAATGATAATGATACTGGCGTTTATTATGAAACTTGGACAGTCTATTCTGATAATGGTAAGCGTTGATAGGGAAACTTATTCTAGAGTTTCATTAGAGTGCGACAGATCGAACTTCATTTCATAAGGTGAAACTTATCATGGTAGATACCAATCAAATTATACGACCAAGAAAACATCCTTTCATTTCAGCTTTATATTTTATGAAACAGAAACTCAAAATCTTCAAAAGTTTTGAATTTAAGAATTCGAAAATATTAGAACTTGTAGATACATGATCACATTTTTAATTTTATCCTACGAAAAAGAATTGTGTTCCCTTTGATTTATGCGCATCGTTCTTTGCATAACAGCGCAATTAATAAAAATTGAATGAAACAAAAACTGAATATTAATGGAGTTAATGGATCATCTATTAAGAGCAGTCGATGGAGTATTTGGATGTATTGTCATACAAATTTGACAAGACTCAAGAACAAGAAGAAAATCTTCGTTTTTCAGTTATACGCCAATTTCGAGTGGTTCTCTGATGATATATGTTTAATAGTCTAATTTTGTCTTCTCCTCTATAGCTTCTCTTAGCGGTAGTTCTCTAGAGTAGGTAAGATTTACGTGTAACGATTGCGCTCAATTGATTAAAATTATCTTAGAGATTAACTTACTGATTGTTAACGGCGATTTTATAGTTTATGGTAAAAATATTTGAAAATAGTTCGTTTTGAAATATGTAACCATTCAGACATGACGATTCTAAATCGGACTATAAATATATTACAATAATTTATATAGATTGTAGTAGATCAATAATAATGATCCATTTTATTGAAATGACTAGATACTTCTATGGATACATGTGAAGCTAGAATCGGAAATTTTGCGTAAGAAACCAGCTAATCCTTCTCTAAGAGATTAATCGTACTCACAAGAAGTGTTCGTAATAGCGAAAAATGTATTTGCCAAGACAATATTCAGGCCAATCTTTATATGAAAAAAATCGGTGATAAAATGAATTGATTATGCTACTTTTAAGGTCCTAATTCAACAATGTACTTCGATTCTTNTGATTGTGCCAGTTTTGTTATACGTGGATTAAATCAATTGTATAGTTATGGTGCTGACATATTGCCAAATGTTCATTTGAATTATACACGTATAAATATCTATTCATATGAACCTGAATTACTCGGTACATATGATCAAATTGTTCAGAATCAAACTCTTCATCAAGACTTTCTAAATTTTTATCGTAATTTTGATTCAAAAAAACCAAGTACAGGCGAATGGATTAAATCATTGATAGACATTTATGAAACATTCTTTCTATCACGACGTTTCTACTTGTATTACAATAATGTTTATTGGTATATGAAATTAAAACAACCAGCGCCACTCAAAATATCATTTAATGAAATTCCAATTACTTCTTTATTGAAAATGAAATAATATAATAATAAAACTTATAAAAAAGATATTTTTTCATAATTGAATCGCAAATTGCTTTTTGAAACAAAGTAATAAATATATTGATAAACAACAAGTTCATCAGAAATTAATTGGTTGAAATCTTTGTATGAAATTATCGAACTATAGAACTAATTTTTTATATACAAATAAAAATTTGACTAACACCCGAACTCAGTCTATTTCTATAAAAGTTTTCATCGATTTAGAAACTTATGATTAAGTTATACATAAAAAAACAAGATGGAAGTACAATGTAATAGATAAATACTTGATTTGTCACTACCTACATAAAGTTTGTTATCGTGTAATATTATTATGATATTTTCGTTTCGAATAGTTGCTATGCTTGATTTGGTCGCTTATATTGGTGCATATTTTTTTCTTTTTGTGGCCTTGTAAAAAAACGTAATTCTGCTTCGTCATCAAACATGTATATATTTACATATAGATAGACACATAGACTAACGTAAATTTCACTCAAACATCGTCTCTCTCTCTCTTTGTTTATTTGTGTGTACGTTGTGTTGTATTATTTAGTGATATTATAAAAACAAACTAAACATGATGCATAGTCTAGGACGTTCTCATTCTGATGTTGATTCGATATCATCAGAAACATCAGATGTTACATCTAGAGCAACAACATTACCTGATACTTGGAGTGATGTTAAGAGTGATGCAACGTTTGAATATCAATCAAGTATAAATGGCTTAGATTCATTAGATATCTCACCGTTACCAGAAGATGATCATTCTTCGATTCTATCAAGTACGGCTGCAAGTGTCAGTACTGTTGTTGATCAGAAAATGGACAAAGATCGAACAGATAATAATAATGAATCTAATGAAACTAATATTCAAAATCAACAACAAACATGGTCTAATCCATATTGGAATTCAAATGGGAATTCACAAACATCAGTAACTCAGTTACCAACGAACAAAATCAAAGTCAATGCTAATATTAAAGAGTAAGAAAACACTTTGTGAACCATTTTTACTCTTGGCTATTTTTTGCATTTGCCTTCAAAGTTCGTCATCACCGATACACATTCAACAGCTCATTCCTGGCTCAATATTAATTAATGATGAAGGTGAAATTGATGATTTATCATGGAAACAAAATGCACATCTGAAATCCAGTACATCAGATAATTCATTTAATCCTGGCGGTAAATATGTAGCAGATGAGAGTGGTGGTCCTGGTGGTTATCTTGCACCAACACATTTGCAACGTCGTATTGTAACATCGTCACCTGGATTGTCTGCGCATCCTGAAAGTCAGTTTGGCTATAAACGTTCGAGTTCATCATCAGATGCTAGTATTCAAAGTCGACCTAAGCTAAATCGACAACAAACCTTTCCAGACAGTACAAACAATGATATCCAACCGTGGATTAATCCATATTGGCCAAAAACAAATCAAACTAATTCTGAAGCTATACAAAATGACCATATTAGTGCAAAAGAAAATTCATTGATCAATCCAAATTTTAGTGCAAAAACTCATGAAGCATCAACACCATTCACTGAAAATAATAAATCTAACATTTCAATGACACCAATACAAGGAAATCAACAATGGAACAATCCATATTGGAAAAATAAAAATACATCTGATCTAGGCGCCAATGTTAGTTCAATGAACACATCGTCGTCTGTCGAACGTGACAGTGCATCAATTCCATCATTTTATGAACGTATCTATCCTCCTAGTACACCATTGCCTTCTCAAATGTCAGCAATCAATAATGAACCTGAAACGAACGTTTCGAATGAAAAAACGAATCAAAATATAAATAACGACGAAGATACATCATATACAATTGACAATAAAGGCATAGCACACTATCGTCCAGAATTATCTTCACCTATGATTCCAAACAAACCAGTTGACTTTACTTCTTCATCGACAACTTCGCAATATCCAAGTATCGCTCCTGACACACGTAGTAGTCTATCATCCATAGCAACAACTAATAATATACCACCTACACAAGTCGATAGCTTCTTATCTCTTTCTAATCCAAATAATATAAAGTCGCCGCAGTTGACAAACTCAAATAGCGAACAATTCTCTTTATTAAATGCTTTTTCATCATCAACTTCTGCTGCGGCAGCTGTTCTTACTGAAGCAGATCTGAACAATATTCATCATGCTCTTCATTTACTGGAAACTAATCCAAACGCAGTATACATCATGGGCACTCCTGCACAAGTATCGCTACAAAATACTAGCAATCCTAATAAACCATTTTCATCTTTAGATTCTTTGTTTAATTTAAACAAAGAACATCAATCTCAACAGCAGCAGCCACTACAAGCACCACCATCGTTCCTAGGAAATATACAACCTAGCACGCCATCGTATCCATATAATTCTACTTCACAGCAAGCACAGCCACCACCAATATCATTTCCAGGAATTTTACAGCCTAGTACTCCATCGTATCAACGGAATTCTAATACACAACAAATACAGTCGGTACAGCCACTTTCGTCATCGTTGCCAGAAAATATTCAAAACAAGACTCCATTGTACTTATACAATACCACATCCCAACAATCACCATTGTTCTCTACCTCCAGTTATCCCTCAAATTCAACAGACCCCTTAACTGATTTGACTGCAAAAAGAGCCATTCTTCTTATTTAAGAGAGAATTTTTATTTTATTTTATTTTAAAATTTTTGTCAATAAACAGTGCTTGAAATAAAAAGGACGGCAAAACATAATTTATGCTTCCCAGGTCGACTGATCCGATAGGAACCTGGAAATATCCTACAATCTGATACAATTCTATCGGATTCCTGGACCCGGAATCCAACGATAATTCAGTAAGATCTGACAGGATCCGATAAAATCCTATTGGATTCCAGTCGGATCGGATGGGTTCCGATAGGTGCCTACTGTCGGATTGCTCGACCTGTGTTTGCTATCATAATCATCGACTGACTTTTCCAGTCAATGACAGTTCATAAGCGCAGTAAATATCTTCATCTCTCATCATAAAGAATAAAATTGTGCTTTAAGATATTATTTTATTTTCAATATTGAAAATGAACGATATGATACAAATAAAAATGCTTACTTTTACTGTGCAATTCATATATACTATATATCAAGTGTTAATCACGGTAGATAATAAGACCATTTCTTAAGTTAGTTGGTAGAAGATGTTCACCAAATAGAGCTCTATTAAATGAATTTGTCATAAAATAATAGATTTCTATACCCGTGCCACGAAAATCAAGATGATTACTTACATGATTTCTATATCAAAATTATTTCATGGTTTGCCTATCACTCATCATCGCTATCGTCATAATTGTTTGGAATGGATACAATGATACTACGAGTTTTTGCTCTTCCTGGATGCATGAAAAGGTTTAGAACAATATCATCTAAATGAAAATAGATCAATGTAAAAACTAGTTCGGACTTAAAGAGAAAATAAATTGATGTGAAAGAGAATATAAATTAATATAAGGGAGAAACTAGTTTGAATCTAAAGAGAAAATAGGTCCATATAAAAGAGAAAATAAATTGGTATAAAGGAGAAACTAGATGATTGCCTTTAGTAAGCTTTATTCAGTCTACAAATAAATTAAAATCGTCTACAAAGTCGCAAAGAAAATTTCCAGGGAGAAAGCTATAACGCAAAAAAAATTTGAGCGGGGGGAAATCCCCTCGCTCCCCCCTGTCACGTTGTTCTTTTAGCGATTAAGATTTAGGTGAAGACGCGACTGTTTAAGTATTGACAAATGCCACAATGATAATAACGGCAAATGACAAGATGAAGTAAATAAGAAAATGAAACTTCAATGAGAATTCACTAATTAATGCGGTGCGAAGCACTGCATTCGGATTACTCTCGGTTCGGTCCCAATGGGTCCTTTCTCATATCGGTCCCTTGCAAACATGTCTTATTTGGGTCCTATAACAATCAGGATATAAATAATGATATCTCACTTCGGTCCCCACTTAATAGTTAATAGAGAGATATCATTTTATTGGATATATTTGAATAGTCATCATGTATACAATGAATAAGACTAATATCAGAGAGAGAAATAATACATAAAAAATAAAGATATTACTTTAGACACGAAGAAAAGAATTTTCTATTTTATTGGCTTTGTTTTTACTGTTTTTCCACATAAAATTGCCAACTCTAAATCCGTAATTTCACCTATATTATGATCATTAAGAAGAGTACGAAGTTGAGCATTAATATCTTCCGTTATTTGTTTTTTTTTATTGTATGGACACCAGGTTCACGTATAATTGATTTACTATCACGATTTAATGATAAAGAAGTTGTACAAGGTCTGGTACGACAACGCCATTCATTGCTGTCCTTGTGTTCTCGTTTGAGCGTATATTGAAAGCCTTTATAATTCAGTACCAATGCATTACGATTTGTCGTTGTAAAATACATATCCATTCTTGTTCGCTTAAGCTTTTGAATGTTTACTTTGATGACTGTAGTCTTATTCGATTTAGTCAAATTATTATATGTATTTCGTCGAACAAATAACAACTTTTAACACATATACTAGATATTTTTCTCTTTAAGTTAGCTTAACGCTTTTGTTTTTTCTCGTGAAAACATCACGTGGAAAAGAGAGGGACCGAAATGAGAGTGGGACCAAAGTGAGAAGGACCCAAATAAGACATGTTTCAATGGGACCGATATGAGAAAGGACCGATTGGGACCGAATCGAGATGCCCCCAATAAAAAATGAAATCGACGTAAAATTATTCATTCCAAATTGCTACCGCTTTTTTCTTAATTGGCTTAATTTTCGGTATCAATTCGTACATAGCCTTTTTTTTACTCTCGATGATGATAATTTTGATTAGAAATGAGAAAGAGTGTAGCTTCTTCATCATTCCAATCTTAATCGTCTTCATCGAAAATTAAAAAAAGGACAACTTCAAAGAAATGAAGAGATCAAAAGGGAGAGTGGAGAGAGAATATAATAAGTGAAAAGTTTCTATACCAGGAAGACAACCGAGAAAGAAAGATAGATGAGAGAAACGACACCGCCATAACTACTCGTGAAAGAATATGGCCACTATTTTATATATGAGTGTGGTCAAGCTCATTAAGTTGGATCTTTTTTTCTTCAAAAATCAGACAAATGTGAATACATGTTTTCATGTTTTTGATCAACTTTGAATGAAACAGTGTGATGATACTAAACGTCATATTTCATTTGACATAGATCAATGATTTTTTATAAATTGACACAACATATTTATATGTTTTCCTAGCTTATTGTCATTTTGATGCATATAGTTACTTGGTTATAGTATTGTTCTTAATCGATGAATAAATTTTGAGTTAGAAAAATTCTACTCAATAAAATAATCTTGTTTTCTGCTTGTATGATCTGTTCTCAACTAGAATAAATGGTTCGATCATCATTGAACGGATTTCCATTGAGAGGATTTTATATAAATGTCAATTTGAAAAATTAAAAGAATTTTGAAATTTTGATTTCCTATCAATTGCCGAGTCTGATCTCAAAGTCGGATCTGACATAGTATTTTTTAAACAGCTGCTACCCCAACTCTGCTGCAGAACACTAATATACATACGAGAAATAATTTGTAAAGAATAATTAGGCATAGCTAAGAGTTATTTTATGTGAAACAGTCGTAGAAATGTAACATGAATACATTTTTGAAAAATACATTAGAGAAATCAATAACAAAATATCGATATTTTTTCAATCGTTTCAAATAGAAAGTTTATAAGAATTTGAAGAGAAGATAGCAACGTTTTGTTCCAATTTGCTTCTCTTCCTTCAATAGTTAAATTGTTGAAAATTTCTCATTTAATTGTTTTTCTGTTGAGGTCTTTGATAGCTTCAGTTGAATCTAAGAATAGACTTCTATCAATTTTTAATAAGATTTTTGCTTGTTAATGATAAATTAACTAAATGATAAACATTAAAATAAATTTCAATATTGAGCGTAGTAGAGAGAGTGACTTGAATTTATTGGAAATAATCTGATGGGTGTAGTTTATCAACAATATACTCTTGTGTTCTTATGTAGGTATCATAAAATGTACCAATATCGAAACAGATATGTTTCAATATTTCGAAATATGTCAACCCAAATTAAATAAAACTCCAACAATACCATATTCATCATCTATCAATGTTATTGGTTATGTTGGTCGTCCACCAACAGCTTTCGATTTAATTGTTGATCCATTTTTTACTTCATTGTCATCGTTAATGACCGTTAAGACAATAAATGGAAAAACGCCGGAAAATTTACTCGTTAATAGAAAATTTATGAATTGCACAGGTGAATTGCGCTTTACAGATGATCGACAATTATTCATTGACACTCCGTCTACTTACGGATTTAGCGGAGCACCATGTTTTCTATCAATTAGCAAAAACCAATGGGAATTCATCGGCATTCTTACAGGTGCTTCCAAATTATGGAATACTTGCACGGCCTTACAACACTCAAATATCTTTAAACATTACTACAACGAAATCATTACAAGGAAGAATACAGACAATTCATATAATGAATTGTAATTGGTATTCGTTTTTCTTTGAAATATTAACTTGTACTTAATAATAAATAAATCTCTATAATAAAATATAATATACTATCTCGGAAAAACTCATATATTTTTCTTTTACTCATTTCTCACTAAAAACATCTCTTATTAGTTAAATCTATGGTTAAAAAGAATTATACAGTAAAAATTTTAAATCGGAACTTTTATTTAACTTTGATAAATTTTATGTTGAAAACATAATTTTATCAAATATTTATTTAATAGAAAAAGAGAATGATTTATTGATGAATATAATCGAAATAATTTTCAAAGGAATATGAAATAATAGAGTTTTAATAAAACGATTATGCCGAATTTATTATCGAGCATAGAAAATCAAAATAAATCAAATCGGTTTTTCATCAAGTGAGAATATTTTATTTTCGTAAAACCTGCTCGATACACTATTGATCTATTTTAATGAAGATATCTTCCATCAGAAATCTAATCAAGATATCATATATATGAATGAGCAAAGTAATATTATTATCAAATAAATCATTGATTATTGAACTGAAATATTTTCCTCATATAGATAAATTTTTCTTCTTCTTCTCATTAAGTCAAAAATCGATGAATCTAGCTAATTGAGAAATATTCTTGCGTAGAGAACAACAAATGAGTTCGATATTTTCGTTGGTTTTATGTTCCTTGTAGTTTCTTCAGTTCATCTTAGACAATTTAGTCATATAAACCATAGATGTAGCGTCATAAGTCATCTCAGATTTTTCTTTTTGTGCTATTAACTATGTCAATGACTTGTTATTTTGATTGTATCCCGATCTCAAAATCATTATTAAGAAATAGTTAAATAACAATCGTTGATATCTTCCAATCATATCTTCACCTAAAATATAATTGAGTAAGCACGACCTGGGATGGTATGATGAAGCTTGAGCACATGCTAGTTATTTTCCAACAGATAGCTAATTCATATTCTAATAAAATAAGCGAATTCTATAGGATAAAGAGGTTTGTTTCAACGGTACACTGGCAGATGTATAGATCATTGGTAAGAATAGAGTTGAAATAGTTAGAAAATAAATTCTTATTGTCTCTCAAGTGACTATCAAGAATTGAGTTTGTCTCTTTACCTTATAGAATTCGCTTAATTTCTAAATAATACATATAAAAATACGTTTAAACTACAAGACAAAAAGCAAAGTTCGCAGACTGCACATTTTGATATGCTACGAACACGTTAATATTGGTTTCAGTGAGGTCACTCACGTCTAAAAGACAGAAACCAATATCAAATGGAATAACAGGACGCGCCTGGATACTGTTCTGAATTTGATAACTACGATAATAGAGAACCATACGAACACGAAATGATCGCATCCTCAACATGCAATGTGACTTTTATTTATGTCTTTATACAATAGAATTCTTTTTGAACAATCAAATAGAACAAATGATACGCGTTTCTTTTAATTTAATTTTTGATAAAAGGATAAATAAACAGAAATGATTAAAATTTGAAATAATAATCGAAGAAAAGGAGTCAGTTTAAATCAATAAGTTGTTCATCAGTGTTATTTTGATCAAGTATTAATTTTTCATCTTTACTATTTGATTCTTTTGATATTATAGAAAGTGAAGAAGAACTTTTTCCAAAAAGTTGTTGAAATGTTTGTGTTAATAATGTGTTACTTTTTCCTTGTTTCTTATTATTATTTGTTTCTGTTAAAATCAGATCATCATCATCATTATCATTATTTTCATTGATTTTAGTTTCATTTGAAGATTGTAAAATAGATAAATCATCTTTATTAGAATTTGATTGACTATATAATGTTTCTTTTTGAGCAGATAAATTCATTTCTACTTTATTGTACTCTATCTAAAAAGATTTTTCTTGAAATATTTTAACAATAAGAAAAAAAAAACGTTTTTTTTCTTCTTACTGATAATAAAATGTCGTATTTAACATTGAATTCACAATTAAAATCTGATCTGAAAAAAGCAAATTAATAATTTTAGATGTGGACTCAATCAAAAAACAGAAAATAACGTTTCAACTATTTTATATTGATGTTGAAAAAAGCAATTTATTGTTTATTATCTTAAGACGAATATTTTGATATTGATTTCTTCGATTAAACTATTGTAATACTATCTATCGAATATATGACAGAATATTTTAAATTATAAGAAAATTATTAATTAAATGAAATTTATTTTATTTAAAAAAAAAGGAATTATATTTAATAAAATAAAAAGAAACAGTAGAATTATTAAAAAACTAAAAAATGAATAAAAAGAAGAGATCACAGTTAATTAGCTTCTTCTTGTGGTACCATAATAAGTTTGAAAACATGTTGTTGTTGTTGAAGAAATTGATTTTCTGTTGAATGATCTAATGTTAATTGTTGCTCACATTTTTCACAAAATGTTAATGATGGACAATGAACACAATCAAAACGAATTCCAATAACATCATTTTGACAATGATCACATCTTAAATAGAAAAAATAGAAAAAAAAAACATTTCTTAATTTAAGTCAAAACTAACTTGACACCATCATGATGAACAACAGGATTTTCTGGTTTGGGTAAATCGACAATAGTTTGTCTCGGTTGATTTGTTGCTGCAGCTGCATATTGTTGTGCTTGTGCCCAATTAAATTTGGCTCCACAACCTGATTGAACATTGCCTCCATGTGCATCTTGACCACATATCATTGAATCACAACCTTCAAGACGTTGAACGACTCTTTTGCATGATGGACAAAGACGACAATTCTCCTGTTTATATTTTTCATCGCGCATTAATTCTTCATAACGACGACGTAAATCACGATTACGATTTTCATTTTCTGTATTTTTACGATTAAAATCTGCTAATTGAGCTGCATATGTTGTATCTTGTTCAGCTCTCATTGTTAAATAACGATTACGTTCTATTTAAGTAAATTAAAATAAAATATTCAATAGAATACAAATAAAAGAGAAAACCTGTTTGACACCAAAAAAACCATCGTTGAGTTATCTGTGGGAGTTGATCACATGTTGTACGATAATGATATTGTTGATTACACAGTGAACAAAATTCTTTATTACAAAGTGGACAAACAACTCTAAAGCGTTCATTTGGATCTTCAGCTTCAGCAATCCATGAACATTCTTGATTCGGACATTTAACAATACCACGAGTACGATTTGAGTAGGCATCAAATGTTTTCCTCATTTGATATTCTAGAATTTTTTTCAATTCTTCTTTAGAAATTCGAAGTTGATTAAGTTCACCATCACGTAATGGATTTGTACAAATTGCACAAGTTAAAATTTCTCCATTTGACATTTTTGCTTGACATGATTGATAATAACATGAGTAACATGATTTATGACTATCAGAACAATCAAATACATAAATATCATCATATGGACGAGCTTCCATGCAAATATCACAATCTCTTGTTGGTATTTCAATCGGAAATATTGGTCCTGTATGAAATTCATTTATTGAAATTTCCTATTGAAAATAAAACAAAATTTATTTACCAAAAACAGCAAGAGCTTCTATGATTGACCACGAATCTAAATTTGATAACGAGTTTTTCTTTTGTTCTTGAATAAAAAGACGAATTTGATCTTTTGTAAATGGATATTTTGTTCTTGTTAAAATAAAATTTGTCAATTTTTCATTTTGAGATGTTGGATCATGTTGACATTGTCTCGCATGATTTTCTAATTGTTTAAATGAATACGGTAATTGACAATATTCACATGGTATAAGATCATCACATAATTCAATATGTTCATCAAAATGTTCATTTAAATCAACATAAAAACGACATTTTGAACAAAATGGTCTTTGTTGACCTTTAACAAGTTTCAAAAGACGATCAGATAATCGACGTTCAAGTGGAATTAATGATATATCATATTTAGATAATTGATAATCACACAATCTTTTATGACATACAGGTGTTTCACCATTTCGAACAAATTCTTCCATTGAACGTTGAAGACAAACTAGACAATGATTATGATGTGAATGACAAGATATTTCTCTGTATAGACCATCTTTTTTATTTATTGAACAATTACTATATATAGAAAGAGAATAGAGTTTTGAAAGAAATATTTATTTTACTTTTCTTTACCATGTTAAACATTTAAGATCTTTTCTTGTTAATGAATTTGGTAAATGATGATCTGTTTGAGTAACGCATTCTAAAACATGATTTTCATATTGAGATAAATCAATCGGTTTAAAACAAACAAAACAATCTTTTCTTGACTTTTTAATAACATTAGACGACGCTGTACTATGACTTTTATTATCCTAAATAATTCAATATTGAAAATTTCTTTTTTTTAAGTTGAAAAGTCTTTTTACTTTTTCTATATAATTAAATGTTGTTTGATGACGATGATTTTCAGAAGAACTATCAATAGAAGAAGATGGTGAACACGATTGAATATGATTAATATATTCGGATCGATCAAAAGATTTTGAACATATTGTACAAGACTTTTTATCATTGTTCTAATAGATCATTTTTTTACTATTTTTATAAATAATTATCAAAAATCAAATGATTTTTACTTGTTTTGAATATTTATTTTTATTAATATTTAAATGTTGATCATTTGATTGTTCTGTTGAACAATTCCCAATATGTTCTTCATATTCTTCTTCGCTAATTAATTCAAAACACAAAATACATTCTTTTCTAGGTCGTTGTTTTTTTGAAGTTGAACATCTCGACGAAATCTATTCATTAAAGTAAATATAAAATTTTAATTAGAAAAATGAATAAATAGTTACTGTTAAATTATCTTTCGAAAATTGATTTTTACTAAAAGAATTTTCAGTTGATAAATTCATTTTAGATCTTTGATTAAAATGATGGTTATCGTCTGAACAGGATCCAACATGATCTTCATATTCAGATTGATCAATATCTTTCGAACATAAAGTACAACGTTTTTTTAGTTTTGCTTTCGAATTTCTTTCTTTTTCAATGTTTTGTTCGATCTAATAAATATTTAAAAAATTTGACAATAAATATTTGCCTCGGAAACGATTCAAAACACAGACTATGAAATCATTTTATTATGTATTAAGCACTTTTCTATTGCCAAGCAACTCGGATAAAAACGATTTATTTCTATTGAAATATTTTTCGAAAATTTGCGTGCTTTATTTTTAATCTCTCTCGAGCATAGAAGAAAGCTAATTTTTACTTGTATTGAAGTAATTGGTATTTGATCAGTGGAAATTTTCTCATCAGTTGAACAAGATGATATATGATTCTCATAATCCAATTGATCAATATCATTCGAACATAAAATACAACGTTTTTTTGTCTTTGTATTCGAAAGAATTAATTGATTTTGATCATTCTAATTATTTTCAAAAACAAATTGAGATTATTTAATAAAAAGGTAAAGCAATGTATAACTTTGTGAGAAGTTGATTTTTCATTTGAATCTTTCGTTCGATTTAACACATGATTATTACTTAATGTTGACGTATGATCATTTGAACAAAATGACACATGGTCTTCATAATCAGATTCATCTATTTCTTTGGAACACAAAACACAACGTTTAGTATGCTTTTCCTTGAAAGGTGTTTGTATTTTTTCAGAAGTTTTAACTTTCTTTGAATTATCATCTGAGCAAATCGATATATGATTTTCATAATCTGATTGATCAATATCTTTAGAACATAAAATACAACGTTTTTTTTTCTCTTTTTTAAAAGAATTTGTTTTCATTGATTCTTCTCGCATAGTCTAGTAAAACATAGATGAAATATTCATTTAATTAACTAAAAGTTAATCTGACCTGTGGTGGTGTTTGTGCTCTTGGTGTTGAATATCCTCCAATATTATTTTCATCACTATCATCACATAATTGACAATGATTGGTTAAATTGTCTAGAAATTCTTTACAAGTTGGACATTTGTTTTTATTCGATGATAAACATGAATTTAAAGGAGGACTTTCTTGTTGATCACATATTCTAATATGTTCTTGATATTCTTTAATAGATACTTGTTGATTGCACAATGGACAAGATTTTTTCTCAATTGATGATCCTGGCCGACAATTAAGTATATGTTGACGAGTCTCTTTAATAGGTATCAATTGATTACACGCTACACATTGACTGTAACCAGGAAAATGAGTGCTCTCCATTTGTAGGGATTTTACTAAAGAGATTTAACTTGTATAAAATTCTGACAAAGCGAAAAAAAATTTGTCTTTCATTTTTTTCATTTTAATTTCGTGTTACTGATGCAACTAGGAAAAAGCCTAATATTTCAACAACTACTGGTTCTCAGTTACTGACAAATGCACTATTTTCTATGAAGATGTCGCATATTTGTTTGAATTATTTTCAATAAAAATCACACAAAATTTTATTGTACAAAACAACAGCAGTACCAAGGATTGGAAAATAGGAATTGCTAATCTACCCAGGAGTTGCCAGTGCCACTGTTATAATTTCTAGAGGAAATGGGAATCATCCATTGGTTTCCACACAATTCCACCCAGGGTTGCCAAATCCAAATTTGAAAAACCAGAAGATTCTCTTAAAATAACAGGAATTCGCCAGGAGATTTTCATCAAAAACCAGTAGAAAAACTAGGAGATTTTTTCGGAGTCAGATAATTGTCTCGGGATTTTTCTTATAGAAAACTAATATTTTCTTTCACAAAAGCGCTTATTTACTTTCTGTTGTGAAGTGAGTGAGATGTAAGAAAAAAATATATTATTGCACATACTTTATGTTACTATTTCTTTGACAGTCAATAATTAAATTATACAAACAAATTAGAAAAAATTTCCCTCAAAATAGATCCGACCATGGCAAAATATTAGTCGCTAATGAGTTTGACACTGCACTAATTTGATATGCTTGCAACGAAAACATAAAATAAATGCACGATGGTTCTTTCCTTTTAGGTAAAAGTACAGAAGTTCCCACTACAGAGTTTGTTTATGAAATTTTAATTTTAGAAAAGTCAAGTAATTAGAAACAACATTATATCTGATTGGTTATTGAATTCGTCGCAAATTGTGATCATTCTGTATTTTTTTCTGTTTATCGCTATGATTCAAAATGTCACAAAAATTGAAGGTTAAAAAAAGCTTAAAAATCAGAAGAAGCCAGGAGGAAATGTTAAAAAACAGTTCCTGGGACCAGGAACTTTTTTCATCAGGTGGAAATCCTAAAAACCAGGAGACTCTTGGCTAAATCAGGAGATTTGGAAACGCTGGTTTCACTATTCACAAAAGTCGAGATATTGCCTTCTGAAAATAATTTGTGCACGGAATTATTGATATCACAGTTGTGCGGGTGAAAATGAATGTGAGAAGAAAAATTATCATAAATATTCCATATTTTTACCTGTAGTATGCAAGTAACTGTATGAAAACTGAGGAGAGATTCCCAAGTTCTTAGTCCTTGAACGCCCCTCCAACTGAGAAAAATAAAATGAATTATAGAAATTTGTAGTAGACAGTTTATAAATCAAAATAAAGTTTTTATTTACAAAAGAAAAAGAAAAAATTGCTGAGATTTTCTAATAGAGAAAAAGAGATATGATGAATATCGAATGATTAGGAATGAGAATTATTTAGAAGATCTTGTTGTTCTTCTTCCTGGTCTTGTTGTTGAATTAATAGAAATTTATTTTCTCTGAATTTAATTAAAAATAAGATGAGAATAAGAATAAATGAAATTAATTTTATAATAATAGTGGTTGCAAATAATCTCATTGGAAGTTCATCTCCATTATAAATAAAACAAGAAGCTCGATGATGAAACGTTGATTGAGACCAAAATAAACATTGATTATCGAGAATTATTCCAAATAAAATAGGTGTTGGAATTTGTGCAAGAAGTTTTACAATACAATTTTCGAAGCCTAAACTAAATGACTGAAGTTCATGTCGAACTGAACGTAATATAATTATTAAATGTGGCGTTGCCATTAATGTTTCACAATATGTTACAAGAAATAATATTATAAAAAATAATATTAATTGAAATAAACAAGAATTTTCACATGAACCTTCAAACACTTTCGCCTCTAATGATAAACATGTACAATTTGAATACTCCTTTAAAAAGGAACAAAATTATTCATTTAAATAATAGAAGAAAATAGATAATTAATCTTACTTTTCCATCCACAGTTGTACAGCCTGCATAACATGGAGAAAGATACGTTATAGTTTCTTGATAACAAACTGGTTGATAAATATATGGAGAACAATTACACAATTGAGAACATTTTGTATCATTGGAATATTTTATATTTGACTTACATTTAAGAAAAATAAGTGAGATAAGAAATATTAAAGATATAAAACAACATATTAATATTAATTTAATTGATTGATAGATATTCATACGAAAACGACGAATCAAATATCCTCCTGTTATTGTTCCAAATACAGCTGCTGGAATAATAATTGAACCAGTTAATATACTTGATAATGATGATGAAATATTAAATACTGATTCAATATATTTAACCATAAATGTTGTAAATGATACAATTAAAATCTATTTATATTTTATATTTTATATTCAATTTTGTTTTTTAAATTTAAATTTTAGAACTTACATTTTCTATTGAATTAACTAAAACAATTAAAATATATGTTAAATTCATTATAAGATCATAGATAGATTTGAATATTTCTAATAAAATACATCGAATTAGGAAAACAATACTAAAGGAAAACTAACCTTTAATTGTTGATAACTGACATAAAGATTCAGCTTGCGAAGATTGATTTGATTGTATTAGTTCATTATTATTGTCGTTTTGTTCAAGTTTAGATGGAAATGTAAAAAGAATCAATGATAATAATATTAATAAAAATGATGATAAAATAAAACCAGCCCACCAACGTCCAATCCATTCAGGATCAGTTTTGGTTATTCCATCAAGATTTTGATTTTGACCAATATTTATCCATTCAGATAAAAACAAAGAACCCATTAAAAAGCCAATAGCAGGTCCTAATGCTATCATTCCATAGAATATACCTAAAATTAGAAAGAAATATTTTGAGATTAAGTTTATTCAATAGTTAATTACAATAATTTTTTATAAATTAAACACATACTTGTATAAATAGGTTGATCGTCTTTATTAAGATGATCAGTTAAATATGTAATTCCTAATGTATAAAATGGACTTGCACCAATTGACATAATAATCATTGATAAAATAATCATGTAATATGTCCATAATGGTTGAACTTCAATTAAATTATTATTAGAAGATAAATAAATATTTTCTGAATAATTTGTTGAATTAGGTGAACATAAAGAATTTATTGTTTCATTTGTTGAATTATCAATTATTTGTTTATGATAACCATTTATAAAATAAGGTAAAATAAAAATAATATTTCCAATGGAGAAAACAAAAGATCCTAAAGCAACAATTTTTGCACGATTATATTGCGAACCAAAATATGATATTAATGGAATCGATAAAACACCAGTTATATCATAACTACTAAATGCTATTCCTAAACGTTCACTTGAAAATCCGTAATAAGTTTCAATGGATGATACTATTGAACCAATATAGCCAGATGTTATCATTGATTGACATAATACAATTAAACATAACAATAATAAATACCATCGAATTGTCCAAAAACGAAATTTTCTAAATTCATAGATTCAACTTATTTGATTTCTTGTTGTTTTATTTTACCTTTGATCATTTCTATTAGTGATTTCTATATCGTCATTTTCAGACATTTCTAGTTAGTTTTAAACTAAAACAATTGATAGAAGATTTCTTTTTTTTAACATTTGAAAATTGTTTCTTTTGCTGCGATTATTAACAAATACATATTCGTTCATTAGTAACATCTATATTAAAACTTCAGTTGATCAATAATTTTAAATTCAATGAGTCGAACACACTAAAAACAAAAAGAAATATAATTAATAAATATGGACACCGGTGCTTTTAATGAAAGAGTATACCCAGCAAAACAAAATGTACGGTACTCTAATCGAAAGGGATTTACACACAGTTTTACAAATTGGAAAAAAATAGTGTATATGCTGTGGACGCTGAGTTTCGTTTTTGCACGGTATTTTTTGCGAGAATTTGCGTACTTAAATGATTAAGAGGAGTCAAATTTTTTCCATTGAACGTAGTCAAAATTTTGTCTCGCCCAATAGGAAAACAGGTAGAGGCGCTATACATCGGCCATATTCACACATAAAAAACGTGAAGCGGCAATGAAATAATTTCTGGAAAACGATAAAAGAAAAGAAAAACAGCAGAAAAGAATCCATCTTAGAATAGGTTTGCTTTAGTTTAAATTTTCAACTGTTAAAAATCAGCGTTTTGTTTTGTTCGCACTTTTTTCATGTATATCATCAAAATATAATAAAAAGTATTTATTGTATAATTGAATGAATATTAGTATCTGAACTGTGTCTATACATCCAATATTGAGATATCTCTTGTAATATTCTTCTATTAGTGTCAATAAATAATGTTTGATGAAAATGTCAGTTAATATCTTGTATTGAGTGAGATCTTGTTTTTTTCCTTATATTTTGAAAACTTTTTACATTTTGTAAATTTAAAATTTCCACCTGCTCATCAACGCGAGAAATAAAATAAAAGTGGGTTTTTGATAGAAGTTTTTTTGTATCTTTAGAATCAACATTTTAACTTCTCGCGCATTTTGATCTCCGAAATAAAGTGTACGATTACACGTTGCTCGAAAAAAAAACAGAGTGTATGCGTACATCCTATTTTAGATTCCTATGAAAAACGCTACCGCGAAGAGGTATACAACAACGATTCAGTCGATTACTCTTTTTTAATATTTCAAAATTTAAACATTTTTCCTATACCGTAAAATAACATTGATGATCGATTGTCTATGACAACAAGTATATTAAATAATTCTATTACTAGCACTTTCTTATGATTGATCCATTGTATTTTATATTTTATTTTTATTCAATTAATTTTGTGTTCTTCTCTATATAATTAGATTGACCGATTGACCTCTATTTTCCATAGACATATCATCATAGGCGGCGGAGCCATTAGGCTTGAGGAGGCTCAAGCCTCCCCTAAAAACCAATTAGGGAGGCTCAGATATTTGAAAAGAATACAGATTTCGTCGTGATTTACTTAACTTACAATATATTAGGAAATCTGTTTCATGAATATTGTAAATTATTGCATTTATAGTTAACAAATCTCACTTCAACGACTACGGCTCAGAGATACTTCAGTGTTATAAATGGAATAAAGACATCTACGATCAATAATGACACAGCAACACTGTAATCTTGCCTTTATTTCTCATACTCATTAAGGGAAACTAGATCAGTTAGACATGAAGAGCATTTGTTCTGAGTTTATTGCAAAAAAACTAGAGAAAAGATGTTACTGGGTATGAACAATAGTTTTTGTACTTATGATATGTTTCCTTTAGTCAAAGTTTAAGATTTTTTTATGCTTATGTTGATAAGGAAATAAAAATTTTGATACTATAGTCCCTAGTCGAGAATCACCTAATGAAGCCCCAGGCAGTCCCTGTCGTGAATGCTCGACGAGTTAAGAAAAATTTGAAAACTTTCTATTGAGACTATCAAAAACCTACGTAAAAATTCGAAAGTATCTTCGAAAATTCGTAAGGGATTTCTAAAAAATGACTGGAAAGTGCCATAGAAATCTCGAGAAGTGAACAAAGAGTTTCTTGGAATTTCTCAGACACTCCACTCAGTTTTTAGAAATCTGTTACAAATTTTCGAAGACACTTTCGGATTTTTATGCAGATTTTTGATAGTCTCGATAGAAATTTTTCATATTTTCCTTAACTCCTCGGGAACTCGTGACAGGCCCTTCTAAAAAATCCAAAATTGGTGGGGACTCTGGGGATGCGTTAAGTGATTCTTGACTAGGAACAGAATTTCCGATTGTTCTGCAGTCATATAAATGGATCAATACAGAAAACTTTTTCAATTAAAGTTGTGACAACGGATTTTAAAAGTCTATCTTCTCTCCAAATGTCGACTTTTTATCGTTTGTTGAAAAAAATTTGAGCCTCCCCTAAATGCAAAACTTTCCGCCGCCTATGCATATCATATTAATTACTTCACTTCAACAGAATAAGCAGCATTGTTTGTTGTTAAGAATGAACGAATCATATAGCAGCATAATATTTTCTAAGAATTTTTCTCCGGTCAAAATATTATAAAAAAGTCAATATGTGAAAAATTTTCTTTCATTTTGTATGTGGAAAAAATTAGGGATGAACAACTTCACGCACTTCATGATCGTGACTACATTAAGTATGTTAATAACATTGTGTCTGCATTGTAGTCTTAAAGACACAAAAGCGCATGGTTTTTTTACTCAAATTATATTAATCGATCCCGCACACGATGTGCTGTTAAATATATCGTGTCTTTTGAACAACCGATTTTGTATGTACATGTTTTAGAATACATCATTTAATTCATTTTATATCATTGTAGTTAACAAACATTGTAATATTTTCAATAATAGTGATACCAATCTTGATACATCTCCATTATTTCCAGTAATTATCTTAGAAGTATCATTGACATCCTGGTATAATTCACGTGAACGTTCATATAATTTTCGTGCAGTAATATATACAATAATCCAAACTTTTTTTCTAGCTCGCTTTTGCGATGCTTTTAATTTTTCTTATTCATTGGATATATTCACTGTATATTTTCTTGTTTGGCAAGTTATGTTTCTTATCACTGCATGGGAATTACAAATACTTCCATTGATCTCATTGACATTTTTTCGAGGATGCCAGTGTATGATTCCAGCATTTATTATGTATTTTGTTTATGATTTTTTCTTTCGGCTTTTACCAATGGAGGTGAACTTCCTTTTAATATGGATATTCGCTCTTGCAGATATGTAAGTAAACAAAGATCTTTTTTTTCTTTTAAAAATTAGTAGGACACAAATATTTTTCTATCTTAATGAAACTAATGCTGACAAAAAATATTAATAATTGAATCTACTGAATTATGTAAAGAAAATTTATTAAAAAACAAATCTTAGAATAAATAAATATCTATTAAGCTTTTTCGAATTTTTTTCCTTTTGATACTAAAAGTCGATATAGAGATTATTTCAAAATTAATGCGTACGATGATAGATTTGCATCGACACTAAATTCAAAGAAAAATTATACTTTGGATTAATTTTTTCCATAATGTCGAACAGTTAACTCGAATCCTAAATAGATCATGGCATTTTTTAACTAAATTTGCAATTCTATTCAACATTTTGTCGTGTTCAAGATAATCATTGTAACAAGTAATTTCCATGCAAGCCTCTGCAAAGATAAAACCTAATATGTATACTTGATTAGAAACGTAAGAGGGTAAGCGAGTGGGTGAGTAATGAGTGCTGACAAGAAGAAGACATACACCCACACCCTGAAAAATTGAATAACATTTTTGCTCTTTCTTTGAATCTGATTACGATTATTTTTTATTTTAAAAGTTACATTTTGAGAAAATAAATAGTCCCACTATTTTTTTATTCAAATACTATTGTTAATTATACAATAATAATAATAGAATACATCCCATTTAATGAAAATTAAAATAATAGTGGCTTATACTGCTAAAAGTGATCAAGGTTTTGTGATCTGGGATCTTTATTTTATTAAATAAAAGTATATTATAGAATCTATATCTAACAATATCTTTTTAGATATTGAATTCTAAATAATTGAATCTTTCATGCTTTTCTCGTCTGATGTCTTAAATTCAATTTAAGATATAGAAAATTTTATTCTGTAGAAGAGTATTTTCAAGAAAAACTTTTTTCAGCACGATACAGCGATGATAAAAATAAAAATGACCAGCACTTAAATCGATTAATCCTTTGTCTTTACTAATAGATATGTTTTAATGTCTTTTTTCTTGAATAGAATCTATTGTTTGCATCCACGGTATCACATTGAAAGCTCAAGAATACTAGATGAACTTTCTACTGATGGTACACCATCTCTAGTTGGCTTCTACTATACTTGGAACTTTGATGATGATGAATTAGTTGATCGAAAAAACAATCGTTCAAGTCTTGGCATTGGTGATTTTCTAATTTTCAATCTCATGTTGTTATTAATAGTACCTTCTGGATCGTCAATGACAACCAAAGTATGCATAGCTATCGGTCATATTATTGCTATTCAAATTGGCCAAATAGCAACGTCTTGGTTTGGATGTTATTTTAACCAATATTTACTGCCTGCACTTCCTTTACCTGTCGTTTGTTTTTCATTGTATGCTATTCTACTCAATGCTTTTGTACAATATTAAACAATAATCGACTAGAGGACTTTTTCGTTGTTTTTCTTCTAACAACAATTGATGTAGTTAGTTTCTAATGAAAAATAAACCACGTATATATATATACATACAGATAGATATATGCCATTATTAATGTTTTTGTCAGGTGTGAAATTGCCTCGTGGTGGCCCGCCGATGGACACACAAACGCACACCCTGCTTACCTTGCATATCTCTAGTGTATACGAATGATGTTTGATATTGTAAAAAAATTAGGAATAGAAAACTTGTCTACACCCATCATTATTTTCATCGATAACATATTAGAAACACAATATTTCTCAAATTTCAACGCATTGGTTTAAAACATAGCAGGTGAACAACACTAAAAAGAAATAAACGATAGATTATACGAACACGAGCTCAGTAAACAACACATCGGTATGCTTATCAGATACTCATTGATAAAACAATATTTTTTACTTTTACACATGAATGATCAGAGTTTAATAAGAAACAAAAACGGCGCAATTAGTCACTGTCAGTAGCAACTGTTTGTGAAACAAGTCAATTCTGTATACGACAACTTTCAACATATACATAAAGTTATCACAGATTTCTATATTTTTGATCAATCTATTCTATTGAATCTTAAAAAGACTAAATATCGTTCAATGTTAAACACTCAAATGTAACATCTAAGACATCTGGCAACAGCACACAATAATATTCTTTTACAGTAATTGAAACAATTATCTCAAAAGACTTCATCAAGATATTTATTTGATTTTCTTTGAAAATATTAATAATTTTAACGATGAACTCATTCAGTATCGAATATAATCTTCTATTGACGAAATATATTTGTTTGCTATATTGCGGTTCTTTGTGATTATACAAGCATCTAATATCCAGATATTTTTAGCGAACAAGTGATTGATTTGATTCGAACATTTATTACTTTTCGTTGAATAGATAAAGAGCACTTCATAGAACGCAAAAATATATAATAAGTATCAAGAATAATAATTGATCGATCTGAGACGCGTCATTTTTTGAATTTTCCCTTGCAATATGTGTTTAAACTTTAATTTTACATTTTTTTGGAATTACATAATTTCTCACCAAGAAGCCATATATGTCAAACGTGAAACTTGAATTCGATTGAAAATTGAAATTTTCAACTTTTAAACCAATAGCATTCTGAAGAATCGTGACTCGCACATATATCGCTATGAGTTGAAAATTGAAATTTTCTATTTTCAACTGAAATCAAGTTTCAAGTTTGACACTACTGCTTCGGGAGGGCGAATTCCGTTGTTGGGAAGGCAGACAAAACGTTTTTAAGGGGCGAACTACCATGAGTAACATCAAGTCTATCATACTGATGCGTTCAAACGATCTGTGTTTTGTAAGTTATATAAAAGTTAATTGTTTATTTCATTTTTCTCAGGAGGGCAAAATGTTCCTTGCCCTCCCACTGGATAAAACACTGCAAACGCCAGGCGCAGACAGGCTGAATAAGTTGACAGCTTGTCATGGGTAGGCCAGGCCTTGGAAAAGTAGGTCTGTTTGTACGTCTGTTAAGTAGTATGCAACAAAAATTTAATCTGACAGATCGAACAGATAAATTGATAGATAAAAATTACTCTTATATAAAATGAATCATATTTTATTATTTTACGTTAAATTTTGATTATTAATGCGTTTTTTTTATTGATTTATCATCATCATAATAATTAAAATCTACATAAATATATTAATAATTCCAAATAAATTATATAATTATCAGAAACCTTAATCGTTTTGCAAATATATTTTTATGATTAAATATTCATTGTAAAATATTTATGAGAAATAGAAATTATTAATCAGTAAATATCTTTGATAAGCAAGATTGACTAAAGTTTTAAGAAATAAAAAAGAAGTTAAATTCGATTTTTGTTAAAATATAGATCAGTATATCTAAAATGAATATAAGTAATTTCTATTTTAATGATTTTATTATAGCTCTTCCGTTATATAAAAAATAGTCATTTTCAGCGCTTGAGCCTGAAACGAAAGTAATATAATCAGAAATAAAAACAAAATTAATCACGCGTAAAAAATGAAAAGTAGGCGATGTCCTTAAATGAATCATCACGACGTGTAAAACTATATTTAAGGTATTTTTATTATATTCATTTTTATTGTCATGAAAAAAAAACTAATAATAAATTAGTAAACATGAAAGTATTAATTGCTTATCCATTTAAAATTGAAATTTGTCATCGTCATCAACTAATTTATTTACCAGAATTAGTTCAAGATGAATCAAAACTTCGTTTTGCTATTCGTCAACATCGTCCTCATATTCTTATTGTTGGAAGTAATTCAGTTGGAATTGAAACACTTGAATCATGGCGTTCATTATTCAATTATGATATTCAATTGGCAATTATTCGAAGAGGTTCATCACTTTCTCGTATTCATGTTCAACGTGCAAAACAATTAAATATAAATGTATTGAATACATTAAGTGTTAATTCTCGTTTTGTGGCAGAATATATTATTGAACATCTTCATTTACCGAAGGATGGAACTTGTTCAACAATTGGAATAATTGGATCAGGTGCTATTGGAAGTCGAGTTGCTTATCGTTTATCTACAATTAAACATAAAGTTAATATTTATAGTCCATCATTAGCAAACACTGATGAATTAATTCAGAATAAAATTCGACAAAGAAAAGGTATTGTTTCATCTGATATAAATATTTCTGCGAGACCAGAAAAAGCCATTGAAAATGCAACACATATTATACTTGCTATTGATGCTGATAAAATTACAAATGTTAATCAACAATTATCGAAAGAATTTGTTCAATTAATACCAAATGGAGCAAGAATTGTATCTGTTACCGAATTTCGAATATTTGCTGAAGGAGCTCTCGATTTTCTTATTGAACGTATTCGACAAGGGCAAATTACTGCTCGTTTAGATTCTTTTGCATTTGATTTAATTAAAATAAAAGATCCTCCTAAAGATTTAGAAATCGCTTCAGCTGCTATGACAGTACCAGGATGTGGTGAAGCTATGGATCAAGCTGCACTTGTTGTTCTATCTAATGTTGTACTTGAACAAACATTGAAATCACCATTAACATTCTTCAATGATTCATCAAGACAAACCGAAGAAATTTCTATTATTGGAGCAGGTATTATGGGTTTAATAACGGCTTTGTTTCTCAGTGAAAATGGCTATAAAATAAACATTATCGATGAGCATAGTCGTCTGAATCAAGAAAAGAAAATATCCTGTCGTGGTGCAACACTTGATGGATGTGATGCAAGACATGCATCGATAACAGAAACAATGCCTCCTGCTGTAGTTTATAGAATTGATAGTTTAAGAAAATATCCATTAGATCATGGTGGATGGAAGATAATACAAGATCAATTTAATAATCAAGAACAAGTTTGGATTGATAGATTTAGTGAACTTGCTAGTTATCCAGAATTAGTTGTCAATCTATTTAATCCATTTGTATCGAATTTAAATAGATGTGGAATTGAATTATGGCAAAATCTATCAGATAAATATCCACAGATAGTTCAAGATACAATTAAAAACCATAAAATTATTCGAATATGCTCATCATCAACCTCATTGGATGTTGTTTCATTGTTTCAAAGGAAATATCATAAAGATACAGATAATCTTCAGCTATTATCACAACCTGAAGTTCTGGAAAAAATACCTAGTCTTCTACTTCAAGATCGAGATGCTGGAGGCATTCAAGTACCTGGTTTTACTGTTAATCATTTAAAACTTTGTCAAAATATAATTGAATATTTAGAAAAAAAGTCAAATGTTAATTTTAAATGGTCAACTAAAGTTCATTCAATTGATAATATTGATTCATCAAAAATAATATTTGCTTCAAGTCTTAATCAATTCGATTCTCCACTATTAAAAGATGTATCATTAGCTATTCAAGGTGTTCTTGGATGTTGGAGTAAACTTCCCAATGTTCATTTAATAAAACAAGGATTTAAAATAGTAGAAAAAGAGCCCATTGGTGTGATTAATGTCACACCAAGTTATGATGAACAATATTTATATGTGACAGGTGCTTTTGCATTTTGTGGTCACCGTGGAATAGTTCAAACAGTTTATCTTAATCAATTAATTGAATTATTTCATTCAACCATTCGTTCTTATTTACCTGACGAAATCGATGCAAATGAACTAGAACCTTTTTCGACGAGATTTTGTATTCGTCCAATGACTCCTGATGGAATGCCAATTATTGCTCAATTAACCGAAGAAAATCAAAAACAACAGGTTTACTTCGTTGGTGGAACCAATGCTGGAGGTTTTGTTCAATCACCAGTTTTAGCAACAATGCTTTTAGATTTAATCCAAGGTGCAACAAATGATTCAAATCTTTGTCATATTTATAGATCTTTACGTCTTGATAGAAACTCGTTGTTATTTGATTTAAATTCATCGAATTGACTTCGTTAAATTTAAAACAAAATCATTTTTTTATTTCTCTGATATTAATCGATACTCAGCTAATAGTTTCTTTTCCTAATTGATGAATGTTGCTTATTTCTGATAAATAAATAAAAACATACTATCAAGATTTTTAACAAACCTGATTAAATGAAAATGATCAAACAACAAATATTAAATAATTAAATACCATCGAATAACTAAATATCTTAATTAGAGATATTCAAGTATTAGATTTAAAGTTCAGATTGAATGTAAATATTAATACAGATCAAAAAAGATCTCAATAATTGATGAAATATTCCATTTCCTGAGAGAGACAACCTATTGATGTAATAATCGACATTTAGTAAGGCTTCAATGGATATTTATTTTTGCATTGCTACGTTTTCCTCGCGATCAAATCGAGAGTCATCGTTAATTATATTATGTTATTGGACATCATGTAAAACCAATGACGATATCTTGAGGGATTTTCAAATAAACGATAGATTAGATAATTTAACTTTAATTTTTGTTTAGTTAAAAATAAAAGCATTAAGAAAAACCTGAGGATCAATAAAAAAAAGTTATTTGTTATATTAATCTAATGTAAAGGAGATTCGTATTCTTGTTTTTTTAAATGTTAACCGTATCAGAAAACAAAATATTTTACTTTGTCACTTGAAAACAAAACTGAGAAAAGAAAAGCGTGTGATAATGGTAAGAACAAATGAGTTTGCTAGCATAAATAAGATATTTTATACAATTAATGCTTTTGCTCTACAATTTATTTATAAATTTAAAATAGTCTATCAAATAGAAATAACTGTTAGATAATTATTATTATTATTGATTTTGGTAAAAACGCTTAATGATTTGGTTGATTTCATTTGTTTTATTTTATTTGAAATTTATTTTTGTCGAAGAATGAACCAAAAGATTTGGCTGTTTGTGCAAAAAATGCATGGAAAAATTATGGTCATAGATGCAAATCAATAACGGTTTTGCACGATATTAATCTTCGTGTTCCAATAGGAATGATGTATGATATTTAATTTTAAAACTCAAGATAAAATACTAAATAATAATGAAATATAGATATGGTTTATTGGGTTCATCGGGATGTGGAAAAACAACACTTTTACGTTGTATAGTTGGTCGTTTAGAATTAAATCGAAGTGAAATTCTTGTATTTGGCAAGCCACCTGGTAGTCGTGGACATGAAATTCCAGGTCGTTCCGTTGGTTTTATGCCACAGGAAACAGCACTTTATAAAAATTTTACAATATCAGAAATGCTTCATCATTTTGGTCGTCTTCATAATATGAATCGAAAAGATATTTTAGTTCGAGAAGAATTTCTTATTTCATTTCTTGATTTACCTGCAAAATCAAAAAATGTTTCATAATTAAGGTTTAATTTATTTATTTTAATTAAGAGCCACACTATTGTTTGTTTTACTTTCATGGTTTTCATATAGTGGTGGTGTTAAGTGCTTTAACTTTCGAATGTTGAATTAAGCAATGCGATTAATTAATTCGATGTTAGAACGTCTAAACATTAAAAGGTAATGCACTTAGCAGTGTGTTTGGGCATTTATTCCGACTGATGAGCTTAATTAGTTCAATAACAGAAAAACAGATTCGAAAAAATATGATTTTGTGCTAAAGTATCGCTACGCGAAAGAGTTCTACGCACCGAAAACTTGCACACAAGAGTCCTGGAACCATCTTTTGATAGAACTTTTACTTTTAAATGTCTTTACATCTATGTACGTATATACCTTTTTTTCAGTTAATATATCAGCAGTGATTGCACATGATGTATTAACGAAAATAATTCGTTCTGTCGATTCAAAGAAAATTTTTATTTTATTTTATTAAAATTCATCTTGAAAATCAAGAAAAATAGAAATTTAATTAGCTGAAAATTTGATTCGTTTTACATAAACAATCTGCAAGAGAATTCTATAGAACACTGGATATATAAAACATAGTACAAACATGTATGCAATCCGACTTATATGACAATTGTTGAATATTATGTTTCAAGGACGAGACAAATTTATTAGTCAAGCTTTGATGGCGTATTATTTTCCAAAAACAAAAAGCGTCACAGCTATTGCAAAATTCTTTTCTAGTTTCATAGTGAATGTGAGTCAACTAAACAAACAGATGTTTTCAAGAAAGAAGGATAGGTGTAGTTATCAACTATGACTGCTAATTATTTTCTAGACTCGTATGATCTTTCCATCTAACGAAAAGCGAACTTAATATCATGCTTCATTCGTAACCAATTTCATGAAATTTATTTTCATTCCACATGATCATTGTAAAACATTGATTTGAAACTCTTACTTTTAAATAAGTTTCGGTTATAAATGAAATAATAAAATAGAAACAGAATACGAGATCTAAATATCCTGTTTTTTACCAAACTAAGATTTTTATGGTTATTAAGTTCAATGAGATTTTTAATAGGTAAGTTCATTCGCAAGACTATTGTAATCATTTATATTGCAAACAAAATAAATTTAAACATGTTGAAACTTATTTCGTAGGGTCAGATGTGTAATGGAATTACCCAAAATAAACCTTCGTTCTATCGACTGTCGAATATTGACGAGTGTTACCTAATATTTTGGCTACGAAGTTATCATGTATGATAGCTGATTGTTAGTGATAATGTTGGTCCAGTTAACTGTGGCAAGTCTGCCGCTCTTCTTTTTCTTTTTGTAGTGATAACTTTCTTCTTTTATACTCTCTCTACTTTCCTCGTGATGACATACATATAGAGAGTGAATAAATATATGTTTGAACGCCCGAAACAATATTTGTAGAATTCTATCTGGAAAACTAAACTCATAGCCAAAGTTTTTCATGCGAAAGTGGCATCATTCCGCAAGAATTTCAACGAGTTTCAATACATTTATGTCCGAATCATTGCGCTGTGTTTTACTGATAATTTAATATAAATGGTTTATTGTTGGCCATGAACTAATTGGAAGAAAAACGTTTTCCTTCTTCAAATGACTTGCTTCAGACTTGAATTCAAAATGACAGTGAGATCGTTTCAAGTTCGAGAAGATATATTTAAGGTTTTATTCCATTATATTGTTTAATTATAAATAGTCAACAGTATGAGAATGCCAAGCAAACAGAAAATTTAATTCCATTATTCTTGCCTTTTACAAAGAAAGTCTTTCAAATGATGAATCGCTGTTGAGTTCAACTTATTCCTGTCCTTGAATTTATTATTAATGAGATATTACATTCTTTCGGTATCTTTTAATTCAATGTTGTGGGCTTACTAATGAAAACTACAAAACTTGGTTTTTGAATTTGTCTCTGAAAATTCCACAGAAATATATCTTAATGAGAATAGCTTGTTACTAAAGTTTCAGGTCTTTCCATTGTTTCGCATCTTGAGATACGTTGTCTATTATTAAGTGTATATTTTGGAGTCTGGGTGTCAGTAAAGAGAAAAACTAGGCTTACAACCACACGGTCACGCCCAAACCCACACACACTCTAAGTCTATTTTGTTTACTATTATTTTATTATTAGTTCAGTATTTATACTGAATATTTTATGAGAATATAAGTCGATATTCTTCGTTTTTTATTTCATCGAAGTTTTCTACTTAGAAAAAAACAAACAAAACAAAAGTTCGGTTCTTCATCAGAAATAATCGTTGCATGAGCATTGTCCATTTGTATAGAAATGATGAATTCGGTTGGCATCCCGAACAATTATTTCACATTCACGAATAGCAGCTATTAATTTTGTTGCTCGATCTGCACAAAATAAGAACTAAGAATAAAAGCAAGATGCAGATAGATACATACGGCAATCACCACATATACGAAGCTTTTTTGCCACATGAATTCGCTATACATTAGGATTTTCAAGAAAACACCATGCAATTGCAAGTCTTTCACTATGACCGCAAAGGACTGATGCAATTGTTTCGTCTGAATTCAAAGGCCGTGTAATCCAACTTGAATCGTATATATGACCATGCTTAACGATTTCTTCGGATATTTTTTCAGCTTCAGCATGAATTTCATTGGATCGAGGATGTGACTCATCATGAGCACGAAATTTCTGTGAAAAATAAATGAAAATTATTTATTATTATTTTTGTGAAAGATTACTAATCTTCTGTAGACTTACAAATACTTGTCCATTAGCTGATGCCCATGTAAGACCGACTCTTTTTTTTATGCTTTGAACGTAACTTCTCTAATTTAATTCTTATCTCTGATGCTTTGTCATTTTCTCCTAATGATCCATAAACATTAGCAAGAAGTACAGCAGCCGGTATTAATGCATTCTGTTCATCAGGAAATCTTTTTTTTCATACGATTATAAACAATTTTTGATAGATGAATATTCTTTTCATTTCTAGCACCTGATAACAATGCCACTAAAATTAAAATAATCAATATTAGAATTTAATTTTGTTTTCGTAAATAATCTTTCATTTCATTCGAGCAAAGAATTGTTCGGATTCAAAACTTTTAATGCATGTTTCTTTTTCGCAAAAGAAATATTTTCATTTACTTATCATTATATTTTTGTCCGTCGGAAAATCGATTAGAAAACAGATATCGTTACTCAACTGGACTACATTGTCCTGTTTTACGTCGATGAGATTAAATTTATCATTGTTTTGAATACTCTCGTGAGTTCTTTTAAGAACGGAATACGGCAAAATTAAAATTAATCACTGTAGTGTTTTGACCTGAACCACAAATAAAAGAAACGATTCTCTGACAATGATTAGGAGAAAAAAGAAGTATTTCTATCCATACTTGCTTTTATGAAGAAAAAAGGTATTTATCAGAACCTTCCATAAATTCTGATGTAAGGAAAAACCGTTCATCAATATCTCACAAAGATGCCTATTACTGTCAGTTTATCGAAAACTCATCTAATGTTAATAATATAAGTAAAACTAAATTTGAGATGGTTAGTGCACAATTACTTGAAGATCAAATCTTTTTTGTCAATTTTTCATACATTAAATGACTCTGTTCATCATTTATAAAAAATATATTCCCAAAAAACTTTGAAGCTAACCTACAATTAATATTGATTTCACATAATTTTTGACTAAAAGAGAAAATCAATTATAAACATAAAAATTGTAATTTATTATTTTCGGAAAAGCTAATCATTCAGAAAATCATTTTTATTGTTTACGTACTTTGTACGTATGATATTATACGAGTGACTCGATGGTTAACAAAGAAAACTTCTCTAACGAAAACAGATTTAACACATCCGAGATAAACACTTCTTTCCTTTTCAAACAAACTTCTGATTGTTTAACTGACTCACAAGCAAAACAACATTTTCTTTTAGAAAAAAATCTATCTATCCAACAAACATCATAGAATATAGGAGATAAATAAGCGTTTTAGTCGAATTATAACAATATTCAAAATATCGACACATTTCTATTTGCTTATGACAAATATTAGCTGAAACAGATGTGATCAATCTATTATAGTATTTAAAAAGTACCGAAATCAGTTATTTTCAATATTATCTTATGAATGGAATCACCCTTTAATTTCACGGACCATATTTCAATGAAGAAAATTCTTAACGATACATTTGTTGAATTTGATTGGCGAAAAAAAATATATAAAGGGTTTAAGCCATAAACGAAAGCCTCAGTAATTTAGTCAACTTCTACGTATATTATTGATAACTTAAATCGTCTTAAACTTCTAGCAAGACTAATTTATGAAACAAAGAAACCGAATTTCTTACTCAATCAACAGAATATCAACATTTCGTTTTCGAGTTCTGTTATACCATCGACTTTTTTGTACCATTGGTATTATTCCATATAATAAAATATTTTTCTTTCGAATGAAAATTTTGAGAAACACTCTTAGACGACTTTGAACTCTTTTTAATGATACACCAGTGATCTTATTTTTACATTATCTAACTGCCATGTTTTAGTAATATGAATTACAGTTGAATTTTCTAATTGCAAATGATTGCTCGCGTGGATTTTTCAATATTGAAAACAGGTATCAACTACATTGGACGGATAACGTTGGTCGAACAATTCATATTCTGTACGCTAAAAAGCGTCTATATGCATAATTTAATTAAGAATGAAATAGAATATTTATTATTTAATATGATCAGTGAATATAGTAAGACTATAATTATAATTACGCATCATTAAATGTATATAAAGATGCTCATTCTACAAGAAAAATAAGTAATGAAAAGTGTTTTTTACTCGTTTTATAATCTTTAATATTTATTTTATTAGCTATCACTAATGTCATACATCTGTCATCATTATTTATTCTCTCTTCGAAATCAATGACTAAAATAAACTGCATTTTTCCGAATCGAGTTTGATTCAGTCTTGACTAACTCTTAAAAACAGCTTTTAACTCGAATTGAATCACATCAAATCGTTTAAGTTTCGGTCGAACTAATAGAAATACGAACAAAATTAATTTTAGTTTAAGATTTTAATCGTAATGTTTATGTTATTTTGATAAATCAATAGTTATTAAGTTTTTTAAACGAAATTTGAATAACTAATTGAATATATAAGATAATTATTCAGAAGTCAAAAATTTTATAGAGACGAATCGAATTATATTCGGCTAACTTTGACTTGGTTTGTTTTCAATGTTTATTCAAAAACACAATCAGAAAGATTTGCTTACCTTTTTCGAACGAAAAATCTAGATAAACAACTAATATCTACTCATTGAAAACGATTACAATTCTTTCTTTTGTTGAAGTTCATAGTGACATTTAAAAATAGTTTTTCACGATTCTTATCTACATCGATATGAAATCTGTACATATCTTTATCAGTAGTAAACAAAACAAAAAAAAGTAAGTCTATTGATTCGCTCCTTAACAGAAATATCCAATTGCTTATTGTTTGTTTTACTTTTGACCTACTCTCTATTATCGATTGCATAGTCAATAGGTTCACCTAGAATATTAAAAATATTTCAACAATACTAACTATACATTGACACACTAGGTGGATGAGAATGCTCACATTCATCAATTAGTTTTTGTGCTTCCTCAAAAAATGATCCACGACTAAAGCAATCAATCTAAAGAAATAGAAAAATGAAAATTTGAAGAAGAAAATGTCTTAATATATACCTACCATTGCACTATAAATAGTTTCTGTTTTATTTCGAATACTTTGAAAGATAGAGCAAGCTTCATCAATCAATCCCGAATGAGAGCGTGCGTTTAAAACAGAAATATTAGTTATTTCATCAATGAAATCTTTTGGCAGTCGATGATAATGTTGAATTGCTTCAACAGATTTTCCATTTAAACCATAACCATGAACTAAAATTTAATAGATCAAAGAAGATTTATCTCAAAGAAAAAAAAATAAACTGACTCATCGAATTATGCATTGTTTGATCTGGTTGAAGATTTTTTTCAAATATTTCTTTTGCTTTATCCATATACCCAATTTTGCCCTAAAGTCATATTTTCAACCAAGAAATTACAAAAATACTAAAGAAATCAGAGATGGGCAACTCCGGCTAACTCCAGTCCATTTTTCTAGAACCCCACTCCACTCCAACTCCAACTTAAGGTTTTTGAAAATCTGACTAGTACTGACTGTAAAAGTCGCCTCCTATCTGATCTTATCTTGAAAAGTTGTACTCTTTTGCAATAGCTTCTGAAATCGATATTTCACTCTCAGTTTTTCTCAGCTTTACTGAACAAGTTACTACATCAAAAGAAGTTGAATTGGAGTTGACAAAACCCATCAACTCCAGCTCCACTCCAACTCCACCTATGTATTAATAAGTTCAACTTCAAAGCCTGTGAAAAATAGTGGCAACTTCGGAGTTAACTCCAACTCCGAGTTGGAGTTGCCCATCTCTGAAAGGAATCAACTGAATTCTTTCTTCCCTCCTTCCTTTGCTGCGCTTTGGTTTTTAATTATTATGTTTATTTTATTTTTTAAGCTACTATATATAGAGATTGTCAAGAACTTGCCGCATCATGCGGTGTATTTACGCGAAATACGGAATGGAGCTATCGAAGAAAACGTTTAAAATGTATGAGAAGAACAGTATAGGGATGCACCAATCTCAGTCTCCGACTGGGTACCCAGTCGGACCGTACTGGTACATGCCTAGAACAGCAGTAGCATTTTTTCCATTCGAATATCTATCGGTAGTTAAATAAACTTCATCGTTTTTTGTTACTTTTGTGATATTAAGTATAAAATTTATGACATGTTTGATATTACAACGCTTAGATAATTCTTTAAATCGATTACGAAAGAATTCTGGACAATGCTCTTGACGCATTTTTTACTTTAGGTCACTTTTGTGTTTATCGTATATATACGAGTAATGATAAGTGTACAATAGAGAAATGAAAATCAAGATGAATAACAAAAACATTATTTACAACGTAGCACATGAACGATTCATTTCGTAAACTCAATTGTATTTAGTTTTAATGTGCGTGTCTGTGTGTATAAGAGATTTGGAATATGTCGAATTTCCTCGCCTTCTCTCGTCTTACAATGCGATGAGTCTAAATTTTAGGAAGCATGCCAGAGACAAGTCAATAAAATACTTCAGAAATTACTCGTCTATTTACCATAGAGATGTTTTGCATAGATATTATGATATTTGAGAGAGAAAGTTAACAAAGCGAAGAACATAGAATAAACAATTTGATGACATAAAGTAACAATAATGCTTATAAATCTAACAGATAGAATAGAATAGATGATAATTCACGAAATAATTTACAAAATGTTTTCTATAAAATACCTATCAGCGTAATTGAAATTCAAGATTTTTTTCAAAGATCTGATGAATAATATATCGACCATGATTACCTATTCACTGCCTAGTAGTCATATCTATGAACGTTAATCATTTTGCTTTTTAAAACATCAATTTCGATACAAAAAAAAACTATATAGCATTCGAACAATGACATAAGATTGTATTAATTCATTACAAAAATAAAAAAGTTTTCTTTTAGTTTTCTGATTTTCTTTTTCTTGAAGAAAATCAAAATTATTATTTTATGACATAAGTTTTGTATTAGATATTAATAAGAATAAATGAATAGATTAGTTAAAACGCAATGATGAAATTCAATTAGCTTCAATAGTAATATATTTTCGAAACTTACCCACATGTCAATTAATGCTGTTTGAATTTGATTATCGTGACAAAAAGAATCGGGCATTTGTTTAATCATGGATTCCGATATAGAATAATCACCAATTCTTGATAAAGCTTTAATAAGACGAGATAAATAACAACATTTGCTTGAATACCATCATTCTTCATTTTATTAAATAAATCCAATGTTTTTTCAGGATTATTTTCTTTATTAAATCCACTCATTAAATTTCCATAATTCTCAACAGATTTTTTCATTTTTGAAAATAGAATTTCTCCACTTGAACTATCACCACATTTTATAAATGCATCTAATAAACTAGTTAGAAGACGAGAATTCAAATAATACGACTTTCGCATTTTTTTAACAGTTTGCTTTACTAAACTTAATGCTTCTTGCGTTCTTAATTGGGCACAAACATTAAAAAAAACAATCAAATTTACTTCACTAGGATTTTCAATTTGTTTAAAAAGATTAATTGCCTTTCCTGGACAATTATTTTTAATATAACCTTCAAAAAACAAATGTATTTTTTTAAATTTAATACATTATATAATTAAAATCAACGGATTACCTTTCATCATTGCTCCATACATAGGTAATGCTTTAGTTGTAGATGAATTATATATTGATTCAGCATATTTGACATCACCACATTTCATTAATGCATCTAATACAGAACATAATATATACGAATCTGAATAAAATGTTTTTGGCATTTTTTCTAAAGTTTTTTTTGTTAAATCTAAAGCTTCACTTGTTCCCAATGAAGCGCAAGCATTGAAACAAAGATTGAAAACAACTTCACTGGGATTTGTAATTTGTTTAAAAAGTTCAATTGTTTTTTTTGGGTCATTATTTTCTAAATAACCTAAACAAAAGAAAAAGATTCCATTTAAAACATTATTCAAGAGAACCACAATGTAATAGTTAATATTTAGATGTTTTCAGCTTAAATGCAGGTTCCAAAAGCATCACGTCTAAATTTAAAAAGTATTTCAATGTTGTATAATCAACTTAATTAATACTAACTTCTACCTACTGTTAAGTTGTAGTAAAAAGGAACCTAGCGAAATATTATTACATAATTGTTAATTAGGTTTTGTTTTTTATTTATTTATTCACTACGTCAGAAGACAGAAGATTGATTGCTTAAAAAAATTATATATATATATAATGTATTCTATGAACGACTCTAGTTCAATATAAAATATGAATTTTACGATTTATACGTTCGAAATTCTCGAGTTTTGACTAAACATCAGTTACTTGTTTTTCAAATTAAATTAATAAAATATGAATATTATTTTTATTATATAATCTCTTGACTCTATATCATTTATAGATAGTTATCATATGTTTTAACAAGCTAAGCATGTAAAAACAACCAGTGTAAGCATCAGCTAAATAATATTTCTTTGTAATGATAATCACTAATAATGGATTAAAATTAGTATTTCATGATTTAATGTAAGAAAAACGAATCTATTGAATCTGATGGTTTTCTTTGAAATGATGAATGTTGTTTGAAAGTGTAATCTAATCGATTTAGCTTTCCTCCTATCCAAAACGATGTCAGTTCAAATACAAGTATATGGCATCAAATTTTCATGATACGCTGGGTCTGTAGTGTAGAAGCTATAGTAAAAGTTTCAGCCCTGTGCCATGACGTTTATGGGAGACATTCACCAAACACGGGTCAAATATAACTTATTTGGCGAACGAAAATTCTCTGGCGAAACTCATTCTAAATATTTAAGTTATTGTTCTATTTGAAAGAGTATATCAAGAAGTCAATTACCGAGTTCTTTTCTTTATTTTCGTACTCTTTAAGTAGAGAAAATAGAGCACAAGTTTAATGACTCAATAAACGCACCAAAAACGGATGTCTAATTATATATGTGTCTGTGTATATAACTAGATGGTATTCGAGTTTTGCTCGAATACGAAATGCGGTGTGAGGCAGAGACTCGACTATCGAGAAAATAATGTCTTCCATACCAAACAAATAATGATTGTTCGAATATATAGTAAGTCGATTTACAGCGTAGAATTTTTTTCAGCTTTAGTATGTCTTTGCTTTTGCTAAGGCTAAAATCCATGCTTTCTATCCACCTACTAATTTAACTGATCGATATTGTTGGTAGGAGCTATTCACTTCGAAAAATTCATTCATGAACATCGATGTGCTTGCGATGAACGGTATCGATTTGTTATTTTGCTATGATTTTGAGTAATTAATGATAATTAGACGAATTCAGCGATGTGTATGGCATGATTTCGAAGAGTACTGACTGCAGTTTTCAACTATTTACATTTTACTGTCGTACTATAATTGAAATTTATGAATATAGATGTCATAAAATAATAGCAAGTAGCTTTGTTAAGAGGTTCTCTTAAAAAATCTCATCAAGCTAGGAAATGTTATTTCTTTTGTTACTCTATATCATTAACTAGATGAGTTACGATGACTTCAATATTTATTTCTCAATTTGATATATTGAGATGTGTCTATGTTGGGTGATCTGTATATAATTCAACTAGAATTGACGATTGCGATTGCGATTAACTCGACAATGGAATTTTCGTTTTCTACGCAACATTGCTTTTGCGAAAACTCGAGAGATTCGTGCCTCCCATCGAATTCTGTATTCGAGTCGACTCTAAAAGAAACCCTCTAGTTCTTTGACTTTCTTCATGTATGCATTGAAATTTGTCATTTTACTGCGAATAGAGCTGATAATAGACAATGAATCATGAACACAATTAAACTATCAATCGAAAGCATTCTCTATATGAATGGCGATATGCGTTTATAGTTTTCGTAGTGATACATTTTATCATGACTTCTTTTCAACTTAGTCTTAATCTTAATCAACTGATTAAGAGAAAAGTAGCATTTTCGATTAACAACGATCAATAGAAATATCTTCGAGATTCGTGCTTCACACCACATTTCGCATTCGAAAGAAACTCGAACACCATCTAATAACTATCACAACGAAAACAAAACAAAATTGTTTCAAATTTGTCATTTTCGGAGTTAATTTATGTAAAAACGAAACATTTTCCAGATAAGATCGCATTAAAAGATATCCGTTCGATGTTAATACTTGAAATTCACGTTCGAGCGATATGTTTGAGAATTTCCACTCTACATTTTCAGCTTAGAAAATAATAGGTTGTGATGTGCACCTCGAAAATATCTTTCCAATAAAAAAATCACTGCACAAGCTTTGTTTCTACTGAGAAATCTCTATTAAAAATAGATCTTTCCGCTCTGTTTTATCCGAAAAAAGTGTTCTTTTCAATACTTTCGTTGAATATTTTGCAAATAATAAAAATGTTTGTATAATAATAATAAGGATGATATTTTATTCATTTACTTTGAAAAATTAGTAAGTGACATTTAGTCAAAACTCAAATGTTTTGAGCTTATAACTTGTAAATTTTATATTGTATATTCAACTAAAAAAGTTCATAGAATACATTATATATATAATTACTAAGTTAAATAATTTTTTTTAAAGTAATCGATCTTCTATCATATTGCACTAGGTTCTTTTTTTTTATAATACTTAACAGTAATTACAAGTTAACATTAACTAAATTGATTATTGAAATACATTTTAAATTTAGATTTTATAATTTTAGGCTATGAATTTTCGAATCTGAATTAAAAATGAAAAGATCTAAGTATTAACTATTATGTTCGTTTCTCGGTCAACCTGTAGATGCTCTGTTAATGCATTTTATAATTAAAATCAACAGATTACCTTTCATCATTGCTCCATACATAGGTAATGCTTTAGTTGTAGATGACTTATATATTGATTCAGCATATTTGACATCACCACATTTCATTAATGCATCTAATACAGAACATAATATATACGAATCTGAATAAAATGTTTTTGGCATTTTTTCTAAAGTTTTCTTTGTTAAATCTAAAGCTTCACTTGTTCCCAATGAAGCGCAAGCATTGAAAACAAACATTATGATAATTTTGTCGGGATTTTCAATTTTATAAAACAAATCAATTGCTTGATTAGGCATATTATTTTTGATATATCCTATAATGATGTCGAATGCATATGTTTCAATCTAATTATTCGTACCTTTCATCATTGCTCCATAAGTCGCTAATGTCTTTTTTTTCGTTTCGTTGAATAATAATTCAGCATTGCTCACATTGCCACATTGCACTTAGAAAAAAAAACGACGATTGACTATTATGAACAGGTTTGTTATTCGATTCTTTATTGTGTCATGTTTTGAATTTGTTTTTTTAAAAACAAATTTGAAATTAAAAAAACAAGCTATCGAACAAGAAAAGTGTTCATAATATTTAATCATTATTTTTTTCCTTTGATACTAACTATAAAAATGAAGTAATGAGGCTAATATATGAAAATCATGTTGAATACGAGATGAAATAAGACGATGAATATCTGAACCACGTTGAACATCTTTTATATGAGTACATGCTTTCAAAGCTTGAGTAATGACTAAACTTGAATGCACTTCAATATTGTTTTTCATATGCTTATCAAATAGTTCGAGTGCTTTTTTGAATTGCTTTTTATCATTGAATGATTTCATTTCATTGCCTAATTCGAATTTAGATTGAACAGTTGATGAAGATTTAGTAAAAACTTTCATTGATGTTACACGATAGTTTATGAATTTAATTGATATAAAATGATTCATTTTATCGTTCAAATCAATTTAAAAAAGAAAAGGTCTAAAAATAAGAAGAGAACCAAATTCAGTCAATTTGTTTAACTTATTAAATTTAAAGTCAAAATTAATTGAATTTAACTCAAGGAAGTTATACTTTATTGTCAGAAGTCTTTACATAACTTAAAACAACATAGAGCTAACTTCAATCTAATCAGTTTTGTGAAACTCCCACGTATTTTAGAAGAAAATAGTGACTGTAAGTTTTAAGTTCAAGTTTTTGCGATTCCATTCTCCTCATTACAGACACATAACTGCGTAAGCCCCCCCCNCCCCCCCCCCCCCCCCCAGCGCCCATTACAGACCCTAGTAATCGTGCACAAAAGGCTTCGAAATCTATACAATATATCAATGGTTTCATAATTATTTGAAAAAAAGTCTATTTTTCAGTTTACAAATGATGCATTAGGATAATACATGTGAAACATATACGTGAGTTCCAGATTTCAACCTTAAAAGAACTGCACTAACCAACCCTTTTTTTATCACAATTAAGAGCAAAGACCGACAAAATAGATCTATTATCTGGAATATTCATCTATCTTACTCGCCGTCGCCTTCCATAAGGTTTTAACTTGATATTTCTGTTGATTGAAAAATTTTTAAATTCAAATAAACAAATTAGACATTTAATTAATTCAGAGAAAATCCAAGTTTGAACTGTGAGGTTCTCTTGCTATCTTTACTCTTGCCTCCGTGTTACACGTAAGCTGAATGATAACTATCGTAATCTTAGATCTGTGTGTATATTGAGAACTCACGTAAGGGATTTACAACGGGATTTGGTTATTGTAATATAAGAATAAGGAATTGATAATTAATTTCATGTGTTTGTTTATTCAGTAGGAGTGATTTTATATATCAACAGTACCCACTGTAATTTAAAAACAATTATGAAAAATAATAACGATGAATAATAGGGATGAACAACTGGAGAAAAAGTGGGGAGAAATCATATTTATATATGAGAGGGAAAGAGAGAGAGAGAGAAACGAAGATCATAGACCACTTCAAAGAATAACACATGGACCAATAAAGAAAGAACGAATATCTTTTAAGTTAGCGGCGACATAGTCATCTGTTGACGCTAACATGAACGATGTGTTTTTGTTTATTCTTCCCGTGATATTTTCAAATAATTTCTATTCCAAAAACATAACAGAAAAATACCGTTTCGAGACAACGTCAGTATGTTAAAATATTGTTTCGTTCCATTGTTAACGCTTTTTAAATTAATGTGTGTATTGAAAACTTCACAATACTGAAACCTTAATAAACTTAAGATCTTATCTTAATATTTTCTTTTCCACGTTGATTCCGAGACTTTTATTGAATATCTAATCTCTTTTTTTGTTCACATGCAAAATTTTATTGTTTAACAAAAAGATCGAATTACAATAAAGTTGTCACAATCATTTCTAAAACGTGTGCAATATATTCTATCATTGATATTATAATATAGTCTTACATCGTTATCGAAAAAGAAACTTAGGAGAAATAGCTACCAAGTTTCTCTTACTTACTTATTAATGTATTTTAAAATCTTAAAAACACTTATGAAAACTTATTTTTCAAAGAATTCTACATTCAATAGGAAAATCTAATTGATCACATTTTTTTATAGATTCATCCACAACATATTTTCTTCATTATGTGTAAAAACAAAAGGATAGAATCTATAGAAAATTGATTTGCAACAAACAAGGAAAAACTAAATCCATGATAATATTTTGTTTTATCTTTTATTAAATGATTTTAAACATTCGAATAAATGATTATGTATGAAATAGCATTAGAGAAAAATGAAAACTTATTCCTTTCTTTCTTTCTTGCCATTGAAACAGTCAAAATACTGATATATACATATATGTATTATTTATTCAAGAATATTTCTAATTTTTCTTGTCAATAAATGAGAATAATAAAAATACATGATTATGGTTGATATAAAATTCATTGAAATACTCTTTGGAATGTCTTCGAACTAGGGGTGTCGCATCTAAATTTAATTTTAAATTAAATTAACTTTTCACGACGTTAAATCTAAATTAAATAAACCATAAATTGACACCCCTATTTCAAACTTTATAGCGAACGATTATTTAGGAAACAACTTTATTTAATAAGTGAACGTATATAAATAAGGAAAAAAAATGAAAATTTTCTCTATACTTTACAAATATAAAAGAGATTTGATGGATTTTCTAATTCACGAATACAATTTTCTTCATAGATTAACGTTCTAACAATCTTGGTAAAGACTTAAACACTTCATTTTCTTATATGCTATTTCTAAACACTATTCTTTCCTTAACACAAATCTGTAAGAATTCTAATTTAAAACTCTTTTGAGTACAGTTTTAGCTATTCTTCGAGTTCAGATGTTAATTGTGAGTATCAAATCACATATTTAATGGAAAAGTCTTGCTAGTACACTCACAGAAACTTGTATCCTGAGACACTCGAATATTATTATTTGCAACAACATCATTGTATTGAATCGTTATTCGATATTTTTCAATAGAAAAACTTAAACATGCAACATATTCGTTTTTTTTATTATAGTGGAAAAAAATTCTATAAGATAAATTTAGTTTTGAATCATCTTATTCGGATTGTAATGAATCTTCAGGTCACAAAGTATTTATTAAATCTTCTGGAAATTTTTTCAAATCTTTTTTTTATCATTTGAATACTTTCAGAAATATCTGCAAAATCTTCACAATCATTCAACTCGACACTATCGAACTATATACACTTCTATCGAAACGAGGAGCAAAACGATTTGTTTTTAAAATTCATGATTAAAAATTCAGTTGCGAGAAAATATAAAATAAATTTTCAGAAAAAATAATTAGAATTACATTTCTTTAATCTTAAAATTGGTTCCATTCCATTATTTTTTGGAAAATAAAACATATTTGTTATTAATCTTTATTTAATAAGTAGATGGTAAATAACCATTCGTATTATAATTCAACAAGAAAAATTCCGTAAAATAATTATAAGTTGAAAGCTGATGCTTATTAAAACTTTATCAAAATCTATGTAGAACTAACTTTATTTGATTCTAAGAATGATTTTTTCTCATGAAAGTAATATTAAAATGATAATTTTTTCTCAAGACAAAATATTGAATGAAAAAAAAACTTTTCTTGTAACATAAATATAAATAGAGTACATGATGTTTGTTGAATATGTTAACTATTAGCGATTGATATTTATTTCATATTAAATCTATCAATTAAAATTTTTCAATTGATGAACCCAAATAAGCATAGAAAATGAAACAAATAAATAAACATAGAATAAAAACAACAATACTGTAGCACTGATTCTCCAAATAAGGGCCCAAATCAGGACTTTTAATATTCAGTATCCCAAGCAACAGTAAAATACCTCAGGTACTTACGATTTTTAGAAAAGTACCGTGTTTTGCACCTAACGAAGAAAAGTCAAATATCTTGACGGCACTTTGAAAAATAAAAAAGAACTTTGATTATTTCTTACTCTATTATTCAAATAATGCTATATTCTTCGCCATATTTATGTGTTTTACTGGTTGAGGGAACTAAGAATTATTTATATGTCGCTACTCGCTAGTAGCCGATTAATCAGCATATATTAGCGATGACTAATCTCTCTCTTCAGCTTTGCTTGTAGAAATAAAATTATATGTTTTCTTTTAAATCAATTTTTATTTATTAAAATAATTTGAAGAAAAACAAAACAAAAAATATATTCAAAAAAATAAAATTAGCAAAAATAGAAGAATAAGAAAAATTAAAAGAAAATAGTTTCAGAAAAATCAAAACCAAAGAGAGAAAAAAATTTTAAAAAACACGTAAAAAATAGCAGACAAATTATTGAAAAATATTGAAAAACAATAAGGAAAAAATTAGAAAACTACAAAGAACAAATGAGAATTAACAATAGAATGTAAGAACATAATTGAAAATCATATAAAAAAATACTAAAAAAGAGATCAAGCAACAGTTAAAATGCAATAAAATTCATCTAAAATTTAAAAATAAAATAATGAAATAAATGCAATTAAAGAGCCATTGCACGTGAGCCACGACCTGCAGTGCTCAATCGAGCATTCTCAGATATTGTTGATATTGATATATATGAGAGACAAAAGTGTTTCATGATGTTTGGCGCAAACCCCAATAAAAAATATTGAACCAAATGATTTTTATTGAATTTTTACGAAAAGCACTGAAACTCAAGATTTTAACGAATCCGTTCATTATTACAACTATATCTTGAGAATAAATGAATCAATTGAGCTGAAATTTCATGTAGATACTTACAATGGGTAATGCTCACACCATAAAAAATTTCAAGTGAAACAGTTGTATTTTAATTGTTCTGTGTGTACCTGTGTGTAAGCAAAAAAAATGATTGTTTTATCAATATTCATGGTCTAATATCTTGTGACCAAAATTCAGTGGAGCCCTGAAATTTTATCCATGGAAAGCTATTACTTATGTTTCACTCTAGTGAAACTTTCAGCTTCCACACACTAACCATTCTTTCAGGGAAACCTTACCAAATTAGCATCGCTGCTAAATTAGCATTTTTCGCCTGTAGCGATCTAAAAGGAACTATATATTTTTTAAAACTTTTTTATTCTTGGCCATGATAGACATATCCTTATTCTACAATATTCTGCAAAGAGTAGCGTGGGATTTCTATGGGAGCCATGGTCACAAAAGTTGCAGCGGGAGCTGTTAGCGTCCAGGGATGTGCCCATGGAGGGTACAGGG
>OENM01000796.1:0-25758 GCA_900239745.1 Rotaria magnacalcarata
TTTAACGAGAGTAAAATTTCTTCTTCGGGAGAATTTCAGGTATGCGATGTTCAAATTAGGAAGAATACACTTATTTAGAATATCAGAGTGATATATCATTGTTTTATACATAATCTTTGTTTCTTACATTTTTAAGTTAAAACTAAAATTATTTTAAAATAAATGCAATAGAGATTCGAGGTCGTGACAAATCTCAAATTGGTACCAGTTTTCACGAAATATCTGATTACTAATATCTAATTTTACCAAAAGAAATCAGATATATACTTTCTACCCTACCGATGGTTTCAAACCCTCAACATATATAACATGCTTGCTTCCTACCTGTAGTTTCAAGTTCTCTGCAGATGCCAAATATACTGAAANGGTTACCGGCTCCCATTACCGCAGAACGGATAAATACCGCGGTTTACCGCAAAAAATGATCCGGTATTCGCAACATGGGATGATCTTCAAGTCGTATATCAGTTGTTCAGTTGTGTGCTCGATTATCAATTTCTTGTGAGATCGTATAGGTAACATAGTGTAACTTCGATTATAAAATCAAAAAGTTTGATGAAAAAGTCACGTACGAGAAATTTATTTGTTTGCACATTTGGAAATCGCTTCAGGTGAATCGAATAAGAGTTATTCGCTTTTTAGTGCATTTTTGCGTCAAGAACAGAAAAATGGAGGTGAGCGCAAAGTTTTCTTTAGATTAGATCTCGTTTTAACTGCTGACTCAAAACTGTGTATGAAATAGTTATCCTGGAAGAATATTTGACATAAGACTCGATAAGCTGCTTCGGGCTTCATATCTTCATCGTCACTAATTCTCATTGTTCCTTTTTCTTTTATATTCTCCATTATGATAGATATCTAGAACGCATTATAACTTTATTGTTCGTGATATTGTTGCTCTCAAGTTGCAGAATTTCGCATTGTAAATCTAATTGGAAACTGTAAGGACAGAGAGAATGTTATCAGAATATAGCATAGAGTAAAAGTATATAACTCATGTCGGTACAAAAGGGTTCTTCGCTATATGAGGTAGATAGCGCAAGGGGGAAACAGCGGACTTTTGAACTTGAAGTGACTTAGAGCTACTTTACGCTACTTCGACTTACTTCGAAGTACTTGAAGTAGTTTGCTTTGACGTACTTTTCGACTTTACATTTACTTGAAGTTATCTCAAGTTACTTGTTCTAACTTTGTGCTACTTGAGTGATACTTTGAGCTACTTCAACTAGTGTACTTTGACGTACTTTTGTACTTCAAGTNCCCCTTGAGATAGCGCGTTATCAAAACATCGGCATTTAAACTAAGAATAAAAATTAATTAAATGTTAGCAAACAAATAACATGTGTATCCGGCACTATATATGACATTATATATTTTTTTCTTCTAAAAGTTTTATTCTTCTTTATTAAAGAAAAAGTTAACGCTTATATACGGAGAAGGTAACCCCTTCTTAGTTTATTCGCACATGCGTAGTACGACACAGATGGGGAGAAAAACGATGATAATATCGTGTTTGTTTCGATCTTGGTAAAAACCAAAATTTAAACTAATTGATTAAAGAATAAGAAAAAGAAATAACGAAAGAGTAAAGAAGGAAAAAATCATGAATGATATAACAGAAAACAATAAAAACAGTCTCATGTCAAATATAGTAGCGAAGGAGATCTTAGTAGTTCGCTAACATTAAAGCAACAGTTTAATGAGAAATTAACAGATTTTATGATTTTACAGAATTAATTATTAGAAACAATACTGATCGGATCTGTCATGTTTATGAAATCAGTTATCATTTTTCATGTATAATTGATTCAAGTATATTATGGTTTTCTCATGCTTCATTTTCTCTCATCGCATATACTTGTATGCTGAATAGTGTACTGCAGCCGGGTCGGGTAACCGGCACCCGACCCGACCCGGTGCCTGGGTCCGGGTGAAAAGCTCCGGGTCGGGCCGGGTGCCGGGTCTGAAAAAAAAAGTCGGGTCGGGCTGAGAAATTTTCAAAAAACCGACACCCGACCGGTCAACTAGTGACATCAAGAAGAAACATGAAATTTTCAGATATCATTGTCGATTTCAGTCACAGGGATGTGAATCTAATTGGGTTATTATTCACTAATATATTCAACAGCTACGACGAGTCACCTAATCAAACCCACAAACATCATGGCTCTACTTATATGTTAAAGAAACTTCGCTGAGTGTGCTATATAGCTGCTTTATATAACTGATCTATTACCGCCTCACATTTACATGAAGCATCGTAAGTATCCATTCTCACATACTTCTACGTGCTCATTAATTCTTACTTTTTGTCCTAGCTCAGCTCTTCATCATCTTTTCTACCACAAAAATGTAGTTTTTAATGTTATCTATTATTGATTGTAAGTATTAATTTCTCTATAATTTCTCATTTAAATTCACTTCGATTTTATCTTCTAGATCGTAGTGGAACAACAAAAACATAGTTTTTGATGGTATGTATTATTTTTTAATTTTATTGATCTTTCATTATCGATTATTTATCTCATTGAGATCATCTCACTAATAAACTATTAGAAAAATTTTGACCATAATCCGGTCGGGTGCCGGTCGGGTACCGGTTATAGCTGTCCGGGTCCGGGCGTAAGGCCGCCGGGTCCGGTCGGTTCCGGGTGTGGGAGAAATCAGTCGGGTCGGCTCCGGGTATGAAAAGTTGCACCCGTGCAGGAGACTAATGCTGAAGCACGTTTCTTTCAAAATAGTGAACAATGAACAGCAGAAGCTATTTGAAAATGTGCATCTGTGTATAATACTCTAAAATGTGAACGTTGTCATACAATATTAGCTATCTTCGTCTTGACAAAGGATGTTGAAATACGACTGGCATCAGTTATAAAAGATTTTATTTACTTTGCAAGATGTAAATGTCAGACTAAAAGATGGAACAAATTAAGAGTGTATTTCTTACTGCAATTGAATTATTGATTATTGAAAGTTAAGCAAAAATTCAGAAACAATATTCCGTTTCAGATTGTTCTTTTCGTGGCACAGCGCTCAGTACTTTCTGTTCTCGTTTTCACTTATTCTATATTATTCAGTACGTTTCCTAGGTGATCGTTTTTTCATGTTTGACCTGTGCACACCTGATGATTTGCCCATAGCGCATGATTTTCTTATTGAAGCGGTGTTATAGTTTCATTAGAATCCATTAAATTAAGTGAAGAGAAAATATTAGATATTTGACGTTGGATGTTGCAATTAGGGGTGGTACTTTAACTTTAAATTCAAAGTTAAAATAGGTATACTTTAACTTTAACTTTTAAAGTTTAAAATTTTATTGTAACGTTAATTTTAAAGAAAAGTTAAAGTGCCACCCCTAGTTTCAATCACCTTATATCTAGACGACATTAGATACTTGATTCTGATCTTGTGGTTAGCTTCAGTAGAGATGGTAGATAAATGTAGGATATCTGGTTTTCTGGTTACTTGCAATAGAAACGGTACGTAAATGTTTGCTATTTGCTTTTTGCTGAATTTGAAATGATACACAAAGATAAATATCTGATATCTGCTGAGAGTTTGAAATTATAGGGTACTAGATTCTAATGGAATTCACTAAAATTTTTATCGATTTCAGATTCGCATAATTTTTCAAAATTTTGCGCTTTGAAAATTTGAAATTGAGAAAATTTTGACACGCTTATTCTAAAATTAGTAACAGTTTAAGATTTGGCACTGTATGTGGTAGTAGGAGTGAGTATTGTTTCATGAATGAGGAAAGTACCGTAATTGATAGGAACAGATGGTGCCCAAATCCACCACGAAAAGAATACTTTTGCCTATGACACCTTGATGTGTACTATAAAAAAACGAATATCATTAGCATACATTTTGACAATACAAACAAAGTTGACTTCGAATGCAAGCAATGCACTAATCAATTTCGTTTGCATACGGAGTGGATCACTGCGACCTGCATGGATACTTATGAAATCAACAATAAGGTCGATAGTATATGGTGATATGTGACACCAAGGAAGATAATAAACGACATTGAGAAATGTTGAGTTTCCTGATAAAGTAAAAGAACATAACTCTAAATGATTATTTACCATATTTATATTCAAAGTAATTATGTTGGATTTCTGAATTTTGCCAATGGTGAAAGTACAGGGCACTCTCGTTTATTGGTGAAATTTTTGTATGGCTCACCATTGGTTGGTGTCTATGAAAATATAGCACGCAACAGCCTTTAGCAAGTTGGAGGGATATTTCGAAAATAAACGGAATTGTACATTTGACTGATTTTGTATATTGTCTTCGTCAAATAGATTCGTCAATGAGCAAAAAACTTGTAGAACATGTGTTATAGCGAAATAGAATTACAGAAGAAGTCATCAATGATAGACACATTTTCCATCGTAAGAGCTCAATCGTTTACTAGATCAGTACATATAAAAACCAACGATGTTGACGGTAATCTGATAAGTCGAAGATGTGACCACAATCCGATAAATTGTTTGCATCACTTTTATACTTCTTTTTATTTTAACTATTTATGAGGAAATATATAAAAATAGGTTGTCAAGAGAACTTTCGATTTTTTCACGCTAGGTTCATTGAGTTATTTAAAAAAAATGAAAGTTTTAATACACATGACTCCGCCATTATCAGCTGGTTGCTTGCTTTTATGGGAGACATAATGGTTTACGTTTATTAGAAAAATGTTTCACAAGCACAGAAAATGTTTTCCATGTTCTTTACTCGTTTTTTGTTTGTGTATGTACAAGAGATTCTGGTTTATACAAAAATTGGAATTACGTTACAATGAGTCAGGTTTTGTTTGATGCCCAATTGAAAATCAAAAAAAAACGAACGCGAAAGACACACATGCGGACAAAAGAAAAAATATATAGCTATGTAAATGAGATTTGGAGAGAAAAATATAAAATTACTTTTTTAAGATTTAGCGTCAGTACCAATACGATGAGATTCATTTTCTTTTTCTTCATCATTATAATTTTTTTCGATTCGTTTTGATATTGGTCGATAGTACTGTAATGCATTATTCCATTCCTCAATTGGAAATCGCATATGAAATGCTGAAATATCGAATTTATTATTATCTTCATTGGTCGCTTTGTTTTCAGTTAATTTTGTCTATTTAATAAAGAGAAAGAAATTCAATGAAGTAAATATTAAAAAGAAAAAAGAAATTACTTCAATAAAATTTGCTATAAGATCAAGTGACATTTCGGTTTGAAGTATTGCTCGTGTTGTATCACAATCAAATGAACAAGAAATCAATGTTGGAAAAAGTATATCCATATATTTTGATTCAACAAAATAACGAAATGGTAAACAAGATAATTGTTGTAGTACAGTAGGCCGATTACCAAATGCCAGACGACACTAGAAATCACACAAATATTTTCATTTTTGAAAATTATCAATGAAAGAACTTGATTTACTTGATTATCTTGATTTAGTACACAATAGTAACCGACCAACAGAATAATTTCATGTAAAAGACTGTCATTATTCGTGGTTTGTTTATGATTACAATAAGCAAGAATATAATTAGCTACATGGCGGAGTTGTAGAGAAATTGTTTCTTCACCAAGTATGGCCTGAAAAATACAGTAAATTACATATTTTCGTCCACCTGAAAATATCCTTTCCTAGTCTTAACATTAGATTTCGGTGGATTTTGTGTACTTTTTTTTCTTGTCAGAGAATTTTTCTCAGGATTGCTGTGAAGTTTTGATTGATCAATTAGTGTAAATCGTCATTAACGAAAACGAACAATAAAAATTTTGCGAGCATAACTCAAAATTTCTTGAATAAAGGTTTAGTATAATTATCAAGTGGAGGAAAGTTTTAGCTTAATCAAATGTAGGATAATTAAAAGATAGGATAATTTTTTAGTTCAAAGAAGGAAGTTGAACTTGTTCTATATTTTAGATTTGAATAGTTAAATGTTATTTCTTGAAAAATGCTTAGTAAGTAGGAAATATTTTGCAGCATGTCTCCGCGTGGGATGGGACAATCCCATCCCATCAATCCCATGGGACAAGAAATTTTTGTAAACGTGGGATGGGATGGGATGGGACGGAAAATTTAAAAGATCGTCCCATCCCATGGGACGAAATGTTTTTTTTGAGTTGTCCCATGCGATCCTATGGGACTAACCTTTTAGAAAAATATTGTGTTTTCAATCAATATGTATCTATAAATCTATTTTCATTTTTCAATTTGACATTGTTTCATACTTAACTAGTATTCATGTATCCACATAGAGAATGTGATGTGTGATATTATGAAAATAAGTTACCGAAAAAGTGAACTTTAAAAATTTTTTGGTGACTATGATGTCCCATGGAACGATGGGATGGGACGAAATTTTTTTGGTCCCATCCCATCCCACCTGGGACGAAAATTTTGAAGGTAATCCCATCCCATCTGGGTCAGTTCCGGTATTTCGTCCCATCCCATCCCACGCGAAGCCCTGTTTCGCAGCATACGAACTTCTCATTTAACGTTTAATATATTTCGATTTACTTACTTGAAACGTGTCAAGATCTAATGTAGCTATCGTATTCAATAATATCATTGAATTAATAACAATAGTAATTGTTTTTTCATGTAAAGTGAGTGTATTATTATGAGTATTGTTGTTGTTGTTGTTGTTGTTGTTGTTGTTGCTGCTGCTGTTGTTATTATTGTTGTTGTTATTATTATTATGATTATTATTTTCCGTAATAGTTTGATTATTAGGATCAGTTTCATGTATAAGAATACCATAAAGTAATGAAAGAATCTCACAAAAATTTGTTGATTTCATTATATTTAACACCTGTGCCGGATCATTGATAGATTTTTTTGATGATTGATCAAATAGAGGCACATATGACCTAATCGATAATGATGAAATTATGTTTTTCATGCAAAAGAATTTACTTTGGTTTAGAAAAGTCAATCATTTGTTGTAGAAGATTCAAACAATGAACAATCATATCTGGTATGCATGATTTTGTTGTATTAACAAGTGCACGTGCTGTACGAAAAAAGGATGCTATTCGATCAAGAACACCGGTATTTGCCATATAACTATATAATGGGTATTATTTAAAAAAATGTCTTGTGTTTATTTTATTTTACCTAATTAAATCTGTTAAGCGGCTCATTGTTAATTTATCTTCTTTAGTTTCATTATCATGAATTTGTATTTCTTTTACTGTTGAATTATACATTAAAAATAAATCAGTGAGTGTTTTAGCTAAATTGGTCACTAAATCAATTTGAGCTAATTTTTCACTTTCACTTTGTTCATTATTGATTAGTAGAACATCACTTTTTAAACCCTAAAATGAATATTGTTTGCGTCTTTTTGCTGATAATAATCAATAAAACAATGCGATACTTACACTCATATGTCGAACAAAACTTTCTACAAGTATTAAAATTTTACCACTGTTAAGCAGGTAAACTGCATTATCAAGGTTGTTATATGTTGCTGCTCGATACACGGACACAGTAAGTGCAATTAGACTAAATTGTTTTAATAAATAAAAACTTGTAAATATTTTATGGTAAGAATAATAAAGAGATATATTTCATTCGTCGTGTAAAAGAGACTAAGTAGTAACTACATGGTCCTATTGCAGGAGCATCGAAGTTTTTCTTATCAAGAAAAACACTGTATATTATACCTTTCAGGTGCAAGTGCTGGTTTATTACATTCTGCTCGTAATTCGATCATTTTATTCAATGTTGAATAACCATTCAAACTGAAGAAAACACGTTGTTCCAGTGGTGAATCCTAGATAGATGATAAATAAAAAAACAGGAATACTATTGATATTTTTGTACTTTTTCATAACCATGTGTATCAAAAATTTTAACAAATTCAGTAAGAATTCGTTGGCATGCTAAGTAATTTGTTGTATTTAGTGGTTCTTTTCTTACGGTTGTACTTAGAGATTTTTCTAATTCATTTAAAAATCGTTGAATACTAAATGTTAAATAGAGAGAAATTATTTAATATTGAATTCATCTTTTATTTTAACCCTATTTTATATTTACCGTGCTTTATGTGTTGATGTTAAATAAGGTCGTTGAGAATTTTCAGTTTCATATGTGGTAGCACTGAAAATTTATAGGAAAATCATAAAGGATTTAGTCAATGCAAATGGTTTACTTACCGTTGATTCATACGAAGACGTAATTTTTTCGATCGTTTTTTCATTGCATGTTTTCTTTCTCGATTATAAGCCATTTCCTGTCTGACAATGTCATCACTTGTAACAACGACTATACATTCTATATTAAGTATATTCTAAAAAAACGATTTGGTTGTTTCACTTTTAAGCAAAGTTTCAGCACAAAAAAGTTTCTTACAAGTTCTTCTTGTGTCGGTTGTTTTTTGACACCATTTTCATTCTTTTGATTGAATCGTTCGATTAATAATTGATTATGACGAGTACCCCGTAAATGTGTTTGTAAATGAAAATCGGACGCTAACTAGAAGAAAAATTTGTTCAAACAATTTTACAATTATACAAAAACCAACAGATCAAAACTAACCAATAGATTACATAATGTACAACATTTACGAGTTGCAACAGGATCATCATCCATCGGTATATTTGTTGTCGATGTTGATGTTTTAGTTTCATCACCTACGGGAGACACATGATGATATTGATCTTCAGCGCTGGGACCCCGTAAAGTACTCATTTCCACAGCTTTTCGGCGGATTTCTTCGAGTTGAGTTATATGTCGTCGTGCACTTTCTTCTTGCTGTAGAAAAAAACAAAAACAAATATAAACTACGATTAAAAAAAGCAAAATCTAAGATAGAACAAACTTTTAATGCTAATTTTTTCTTTAATTCGACAGTTGATGTTTGGAGATACTCGACACGTTCTGCACGTTTCTTTTGAAAACTTCTGAAACATAATATAAACAATTAAATCACAGATAGGTATCGAATAAATAAGAATAGTACATGATCGTCATAGAATTCAAATAGATTGAAAGCTTAATTAGCAATTCATTTGTGATTTATTATACGACTTCTTTTCGTTCACTATGACATTTAAGTAAAATTAGAGAAAGCAATGTCTTCAAGTGTAACTCGTCAATCGAATTAATATCTGGTTCATAATAGGACTGTGATAAAACTAATAGAAATCTATCAGAACATTTTGTTTTTCATACAATATCCTTCTCCAGGCATTTTACTGAATCACTTATTGCTCAGGTTCTAGTTGATATCTCATAAACATAACAACAGACAATACAATGTCTATTTCTATTAAGAACTACGGCGACAATTCATAGAAGAGATAACTTTTCGCGTGTTTTTTCGAATAATATTTTCAATTTACTTTTGTTTTGCAATAGCTGCCGTTTGTTTTTGTTTTCGTTTTTCACTTAAATGTTGTTCAATCATTCGTTCTTTAGTTTTCCATTTTTCTTGCATTTCATTGAGACGTGTTTGTCTTATAGCTTCTAATTCTTTTCTTCGATTTTCTGCTGCTAATTCTTTTTGTTTATGTTCATCGTGTTTTCTAACACGTTCCTCTTCTAGATATTGTTTGTATTGTTCTTCCTTTTGATAACGTTCTTTTAATGTTTGTCGACGATTTTCTTGCTGTAGACATTTAATAAATGCTATTTCTTGACCTTTCAAATCTTCATCGCCAGCTTTTTTAGCTTTTAATAATAATAAATATTGACGTTTTTCTTCGGCACGTTGCATTTTTATTTCAATTGTTGTTTTACGTGCTTTTATTAATTCTTCTTTCCATTGACGAACTTCATTGACCTGAAATAGTTTTCTAGTAAATGTAATAATTGTTCAAGAGATTCTTTTTTAATCTTACTCGTTGCGTTAGTTCATGCAATTTTCGAGCTTTTTCATCACGCAATGTTTCTCGTTTTCTTGATGCTCGTGCTTAAAAATAAGTAAGAATTGATGAATAATTTTCGCGAAATATTAAATTTTAATACCTTGCCGTTCGGCTGCTTCACGAAGACTTTCACTCAATGGCCTACACAAATTAGAGTTCTATATATTAATATTAAGCAAGAAATTACGATTCATACCGAATACGCGAAGGTGTTGATAACTTTTCATACAGACGTTGATGTTTTGTTCGAGATTTTCCATCAGGATCCGAATCATTATCATCACGTGAAAGATCGATGAGACTTAAATCTTTGTCATCTTGATCACCAGGTAATGACATAAAATAGCTGGAAGTTTTTGTTGTCTATTAAAAAAATCAGCGGAAAAAGAACTAATAGAGATGAAAATCATTTTTCTTTCTTTTTAGCTATTTACCGATAGTTCACTTTCTTCTAATTCTGAACCATCATCCACACCTAATAAAAGATCATCATCACTGACATTATTTAATTGTTGTTCAAGATCTTCCTGTTCGGCCATTAATGAAGCAATGGCTCGTTCTTGTTCTGCTTCTAACGCCGCCGTTAATGATTCTTCTTGATCAAAGACATCGAATATTTGCTATAAGAAATAAGAAATAAATTTGCTTCTCTTGACATTGAGACAAATCAATAAACTGTTTATAGTCAAATCTCGAACGATGATCATCACAACAACGTTGTCCTTCTTCAATTTCATGTGAGTAGTTATTCTCTGATTAGTAATCTATTGGCAATATAGTGAATCGGAATATTGCATATAATGTGAAACGGCATGGATTTACACGATCAGTAAAATAGATTAGATTACCAGTAAAATAGATCAAATGATCAGTTAAATAGATCAAATGTTCAGTAAGATAAATGATCAGTAAAATGATTAAATCATCAGTACTTAAGTTATCAGTCCCCTACCCAATCAGACAAACGTTGAAAATAACGACGTTTTAATACGTCAAAAGGGCACCTTTCCGTGTGCTAAAACGCGTTTTCTACCATAAAAAAAATCGTTTTAACGCACCAAAACGTGCACTTTTAAAGCGTAAAAACGTCGTTATTTGCAACGCTTTTCTGAGTGGATCCCACAGAATAGAAGTCTACTCCAAAAATTAGTGCTATCTGAATTCCATGGATTCATAATTCATGTGGAATCCATATGATCTTAAACGATAAGCTGTTCTTAAGTACCCACATGCGAAGATGTGCACCGTGTGAAGCACCGTGAGGTCGCATCGGACGCAACTAATGGCGGCTCTACTCAGTTTCACTTTGTTGAATTGGATTTCCAGCTCATAGAATTCGAACAGTACAAATTTCCAGAGTGGACTTCTATTCTGTGGGTAGACGATTGATAATTTAAGTACTGATCATTTTTATACTTTTTACTGAACATTTCATCTATTTAACTGATCATTTAATCTATTTTACTGATCTAATATTTTGTTGCCATGTGAAAGCCAAGCGTTTTTTCGCTTTCTATAACACAGGATTGTTTTCTTTTGAGATCTGTGAAATATTATGGCTAAATCATCTATGGTGTTGATTGAATTATCTTATAATTCATATTCATCAGATCATTAATCTGCAGATACAATCTGGAAAATTACTTTTCATCGATGTAATAAATCAAAAATCAAATCCTATGAGTATTTAAATNTAAATATGAATATAGTTTATTAGAATAAAAAATCTCAAGTAAAAGAACTTCTTGAAATAATTTATCGTGAGAAAAAACATTCTTGTTTTTGAAATTTTCTCTTTTGTTTGATTATCGTTGTAAGCGATATCAAGGTGCGCTTCTGATTTCTATTATTAAAGTAATGATTTATGCATCAAACAATATAAAGAAGGTTATAACCTTTTGTCTAAGGACGCTCTTTTACTCAAAATATCGTTTTTTTCTAAAGAGGAAAAATGTAATGATCGATACTTAGTTTTTTTCTTTTCATTGGAAATTACATTCATCGACTATATAAAGATCGATGCTCGCTCTTTTGTTACTCGTAGCATATAGGTATACAAAAGCAAAGGAAAAAACACTTCAAAATAGGTTTTTAAACATTACGATTGCCTTACTCGATCCATAAAATCTACCATGCCGCGATGATTTCTCAATAATGTATCTTCATCATCTTCTTCCGAAGTTAATACTTGTTGTTTAATCCGATGATTCGATGCTATAGATAACTGTCGATAATATCGATAATGTCGATTTGCATTTATAACATCATCACGAATATCTTTTTCATCATCCGCATCTTCAACTGTCTCATCAGTAGACATTCTTTTCGTCGATGATAACGATTGATTTGTACTTGCGACTAATGTCATCGATGATTCATTAGTTAATGTTGATGGTGAATATAATGATGGTAATGAAAGTAAACTTGAACTTTCTGCTAGTACACGATATTTATTTGCCTTTTGACGTTTCGATTTTGTTGAATCATTTGAATAACGATGAGGAGTTGAATTAGTTATATTTAAATATATATCACTGTTATGTATAGATTTTTGTCGACGTAAAAAATTATCAGAATGAAACAATTCACCTAATTTAGACAAACAAGAATTCAATTGTAAAAATTTTATTTGACAAGCATAATCGTGTGTATAATTACCATCACAAATTGATTGAGAATGTCCAAATGTTCTAAAAGTAAATCGAAAATGAATTATTATGTTATAAAAATTAAAACAAGCTATGATTAAACAAGGGCAGGACAAAATCAAAGTAAGAAGCAAATAACCTGAAACATGATCTTTCTGAGCGTATTGGTAATTCAATCAATGAAGTGCTAAGATAGTCTCTGAAAGTCGATTATTATTTTTGATTATTTACAAAAACAATTTCATTGAACACTGATTTATTTATTTTATTTTACCTTCTTGGTTCAGTAGTAGAATTCGGTTGTTGTTTATGCTGACCGGTTTTTATAAGAATTTCAAAATCTTTACAATATTGAGAAAGAAATTGTATAACTTCCTAAATCAAAAGCAAAATAAATAATTCGAAAAATCTAATTAGCGAATGGGAAAAACTAACTTGACACTGTAATAGATTTTGATCAGATTCACATGTTTGATAGATTTGTTCGATAGAACGTTTTAGATTATCGAATAAAAATGTCCAATAGCGTGAACGAATATCTGATGAATTTGAATCTGTTCGACGAGATGATGCATCATTTGAAGAACTAAAAATTTTCCAATCGAGTTCGAGAAACTCTCATAATAAGAATCTATCATACCTAGTTGAATCTTGTGGCAACGGTTCTTGTTCGGGAACAGAAATGCTGGTCATCTAGAAATAGTTTTTCTAATCATATATGTAAGAAGATAACTGACCATTTTCACTTCGTACAAAAGAATTCTATTTAAACTGAATAATTTCTTTTTAATATGATTTATGTCTATTGATGAACTGTGTTTTTAATGTCAATGATTCATTCATCATCTCTATCACAAATTCGGCATGTTATTAGTGTACTCTTATTGAATTATTATTATAAATACAATAAAATAAAATACATTATCCAAATGTGAAGTACTTAAATTAAAACTGAACTCATGAAACCTTAACATTTTATTATCAGAAAGATCTACATTGAAAATGACCTCCAACTATTATTCTAGAGATATACATTAGTGATACGTTTGAAATAACTGAATTTTTTTCTCAAGCATAGATTTACTATGATCTCCCAGGCATGTAGTTTCCGGTTGCCTTTTAGCTAGAACTAAATATTCTACAGTTATCATCATTCGGAATACTAAATTATATAATACTTGAGTAAAAATAGACTATGACGAATATTAATTTTGAAAGTTTTCTTTATTTAACATATAGAATTCTTGACAAATAATACAGTGACAATTCATGAACATAGTGTATGTATACATAAATTAATATACATCCATCTTTACCTTCTTTGGTTGCTAACCAACTAAATAGAAAAACATTCAATATATAACATAGTATTACATGATCCTTATTTGAGTCCAATAAAATTTATTTTGAATTCAAAAAAAAAATCTTTCATTCATTCTATTAAAATACATGATAATCGTAACAACGGTTTGAAATTAAAAAAAAAAGCTGAGATCACTAATTGATTTAACTAAAAACTACAAGAGAAAGACCCATGAATCATTATTTTCATCAAACACAGATTCTATTAGTTAGTAAAGAAACCAATAAAAACTTTTGTTACATAAATATGAAAAAACATATTATTGATTGGTTATTTCATTGAGAATCAGCTGTCTTCCTTTTTCTCTGTAAAATATTTGCTGGAATGTAAAAGAAAACAAAAGAGCGAAGGAATTTATGATTATTTCATCGCAGCAGTGTCTTTTATTCACAGAAAGAAATAAAAATATCATTAATAGCGTTTATCAATGTCATTTAATCACCATCATTATGAGGAAAACAAAATTTGTATATACTGCTACAGAATATTTATTAAATAGAATTCAATATGTTTATTTTTTTCTTCTATGTTTTAGATTTTTTCTTACAAGTTTCTTGTCGATTTTATTAAATGAATGTAGAAATCATATGAATACTAGTTTAAAGATTTTTGTCTCTGTAAAACAGCAAAAGTGTGTTGATTGTGGAGTAAGTAATAAAAGAACAAGGAGAACGACTTTAGAAATCACGAGTATTTCTTCAACAGTTTACTATGAGACCGTATTAAACAAAAAATAGATGTCTGAGAAGAAATTTTCACGATAAGAAAGAATGAGTAAAAAGAAATTTTATGTACATTCAGCTCGTTCTATTTTCTCGAATAATAAATTCAAAATTTCTACTACGAGTGTTGAGCACCTTTTGCCGTGTTAAAGTCATTTTGTATGGCGAAAAGGTAAAAGTTTCTAAAGAAGAGGCGCATTGAAATGTTGATTTATTGAAGCAGAGTTGTTTCGAACTTTGAGTTATTATACCTTTGTTGTCGTTGTTGTTATGATTAGAGATAAAGTTATTTGAGTTAAAATTGAAAATTGTAATGATTTTAACCGATCAAAATTTAATACTTAGACGAATTTTATTCCTTATCAAAATATATATCTATGCTTTTTATATAAATATTGTTTTGATTTGATAAGAAAAATCTATAAATACTAGTCCATATTGTTGGGTTTTGAGCTCTTAGAAATTTACTTCCGCAAACATAAGCAGGATTTTTTCTTGCATAGAATAGTTTACTCAATACTTACAATAAAAATCTGACCTTGCAAAAATTATACGTTAGAGGATTCGAAAAGAAAAACAATGAGTGAATGTAAGGATTGGAAAATTGATGATGACTTCTATTTTGAGTAAAGAATTAGAAGTAGATTATTCTATCGACTTTGAATATCACGATCGATCGTTTTTTTTCCAGTTACGAGTGCTAACTGATAAGGAACAGAATTTTGTACTTAAGTAGTTTTCTGTCTTATCGAAGAATGTTTTTTTTTCAGCTATCGAACACCAGAGAAAATATTTCAATTCTTACAGGTAATTCGTAGGCAGTTATTCAGCCATAATAAAAATGTGCTTTTACTCACATGTAAAACGATTAACAACTTAGTATTATTAGTAAGTTTAGGCACCAAATGGTGCATGTTTTTGTAGGAGTAGTTTTTGTCTATTACAGATGTCACCTCGAACTTCATAATCAAATTTTTCAGATGTATAAAGTATATTTTTTTGTACCCGCGTTGTTCTTCGTCGTATTAAGATTAATTTTTAAATCGCTTCGAAAAATTGTGAATCTAAAACTTTCTAGTTCTTGAAACAAACTCAGAGGTCGAAGTGTACCAAAGAAACGTAAGTTTTTTTCAGTGTCAGGATAACGTTTAGAGGTTTTTTTTTGTCGAAACGATTTTGTTACGACCATATGTTTCTTTCTTGATTAGAAAGATTCAAGAAAAAAAGGCGTATGAACCATCAATTGAAGGACTTGATCGTTATCGAAAATCACTTGATCGTCTGTGAGCATTGAAAAAAATCTAAACAATCGTTACATATTAGTAATAAAAGCAAATATAAAATTTGATTTGACAGCCCAATGTTTTCCTTCCTTTGCAAGGATAGAATCATCCTCATTTTTTCTTTTTATGCAAGTGAATGTGACAGTCATTAGTGAATGTCATTATGCTCGTATTTTTTGTATATTGAGAGTGTTACAGTAAGCAAACAAATCAAGCTTCTTTTCTTTTTTTTGCTCGCTTGTAGTTATTCGATTGATCCTTTTTTTATATCATATATATTTTGTCTACGGGGATGATTATTAAAATATCTCATATGATCCCATAAAAAGAAATATTTAACATCAATTCGAAATCTGTAGAGTTTCCTCTTACTCATAAGTAAAATATTTTATGCAATAGCTTAAAAAGAAAACACCCTTAGCTATTGAGTCATTTTATTACGAAATAACAAATTTGTATTTAGGTGTTTTTCCTTTTCTGTTTTTCTTTCTTGTAGATTATTCACAAGAGTACATTTATTCTGTTAACATTATCTCTTCAAGACAACGGTGTGTAGTATGATTTTTTTAAATAATATTTTAACTTTTTTCCGTGTAAATCTTCATGTTAATATTGAATTCGTTTTTATTTTTTAACACTTATAAAATTCGATTCTTCCTAAAGGTATGTTTTCGTGTTTTGTTTCTGCTGATTTATGACTAAAGACGATGTATTGACAATAGAAAATGTCTTGTATATGCAGTCGAGCGCATAAAGTCGTATTCTTTTTTGTTGTCTTTCTCGTGCGCAAAAAGAACGTTTACTGGATTGATGAAAAAAGGGGTTGATGACGAGAAAAGAAAAGGAAAAGAACACACACATACTACGCAGAAGAAAAGTATGCAAGGCTGATTCGCATAACGATAAAAAAAAGAAGAACGAGCTGTAGAACAAAAGAACGCATCAACATAGTGTCCCGGAAATCCTGATATTTGCATATCAGTTGTTGTGTAAGTGTTTTAAGGAAAAAATATAAATAATGAGTGATTTATCATGTTGTTTGTCTTTTATAAAATTCATATTTCTTTTTTGAGTTTATTATCAACAACAAAAAATATTTTAAAATTATTTTCCATATTAGTACTGCATAAAAATATGAATCAATATGTATTTATATATATATATATGCATATATTCGTGTGTGATATTTAATGAAGTGGGACGAGTTGATGTTGTTAGCTCTGGCTACCTTTTTTTTTTCTTTCTGTTATTATTTTTTTTCTTCTTCGTTTAACTTTGTAGAAACGACTAGAAAGAGAGCAACAGAACGTGAGACTGTCGTAATATTACCATCTTGTTTATCGTTTTGCTTGTTGTCTCCTATGATTTACGCATGTACAAGTCGGGTAAAAGCTATTGATATTATTGTCTTTGTTGCATATTGTCAGCTGCATGTCATATTATCATCATATGATGCTTTTATTTTAAAAGAATTCAAAGCAATTTTTTTAAATGAAAAATGTTGATTTGTCTGAGTAAATAGTAGTCATTTAAAAAAAATGCAACTGAATAATTAGGATTTTTTTTTCATTCTTTATGTATGTGTTTTTTTTTATCATTAGTCAATCGATTCATGTTTTTTTTTTCCAATGAATAGTGATTATTGATGGTGCGTATTTTTTAACATCGTATTAACAGCACTAATAGGATGCCAAGAATACATAAACGTGATTTTCTCTTATTCAAGGCTTATGAGTCAACATGATATAATACATCCTAAATAGATAAAACATGGACAGTAGTTCTTTTTCCTTCTTTTCTTGGTAATAATAACATCATCTATACATAGATGCTGTTCGTATTTTTTCATCGAACAGAAGCAGCAACACCTAACACATCGCGAAAGGAAAGAAAAATGGGTTAGAATTTTTCTCTTCTCTTTTTCTTTACTGTATACACACACATAGCTTGATGAGAAGTGACATATATCGTCTGACTGCTCGCCTCCTCTCTATTTCAAACATTATACGACAACACGAGAGATAATGCAGTCTTTTTTGACCTCTTCATAGAAACTCTAAACATTATCTTTTCCTTTTATTTTATTTTAGCCATGGTGATTGATATTGCTCCTCAGCAACATTTACCTGAAATTTTTAGTACTAATCATCATCATTCATCATCATTATCTTCATCTACACAGAAACGAACATCAGCAACGACGAGTTCGACATCAAGTAATAATACGATGACAAATGGACAACGATTTGTGGTAATAAAATAACTACACAAAAAAAGAATATTTAATATTTCAATTTGTTCTATTAAGACCCATGAACTTAGTAAAAAAGCAGAACAAATTCTTGGGCATGCGACAGCTGTTGTAGATTACTGTAGACAACCAAGTATCGATTTTCCAATTCAACATGCACCTCGATTAAACATCAAGTAATACTATTTATTTATATCTAGGTACAATAATTTTTTTTTTCTTTAAATTTAGTCTTTCACAATCACGAGCTAGTACTCATCAAGCGTCTCCTGTCAATACTTCATCAAATCAAACGATTATCGTAGGTTGAAAATGAACTATCTAGTTTATTTTTATACGTACTGTGTTCTATCTATTCAGAAGAACAGAGAGTCAGAATTAGTCGAAAAAATCGTTCCACTAATATTAAAAGTAACTTTAATTATCATCTCGTTTTTTCTCATTCAAAAGAAAATTTTGTTTTATAGCTGATTGCACCAATAAACGTCACAAAATTACCTGAAAACATTTCTAGACATTCAAGTAAATAAAATCTACAGGTTTGACGACAATCATAAAATTTATTTTTCTTTTATTTAGAAAATACAAATAACAAAATGGAAAGGTAGTATCTCACAAGAAAATTAACATATTTTGTTTTCATATAAAAACATGTTTTCAAGTTGTGAACTATTTCCTCGATTACACGAAGATACAGATCTTAAACTTAGTGATGATGAGAATGAAGAAGAAGAAGAAGAAGAAGAAGAAGAAGAGGAAGAAGAAGAAGAAGAAAAAGAAAAAGAAAAAGAAAAAGACAAAGAAGAAGATGGTGATGATGATAAAGATGACAAAATACCAAATGAGAATCAAATGTAATTTAGAAGCAATCTTTTTCTCGTTTCAAAAATTAATTATCTATGAATCTTTTTCTAGTAAAAATCAACATGCCGACAGTGATGATCAAGTGTCTATGCACAGTGATATGGAGAATGATGATGAACAAAATCGAACGGTTATTAGAACATTTTTTGGTTTCATTGAATTTTTTCTTTCTTTTAGAATCCTAATCAATTTTCATTATCGGACTTTATTCCTCTGAAAAACTCACCAGTAAGACCATCGGTTGATCTTCTAAAACAAAGTCTATCACCACCATCGCCAACTCAAGAAATAAAGCAAAATAAACGTAAAGAAGAAATAATCAAATCATTTGCATCATCAAATATTTCAATTGATATCAAGCAGCCTACACTTCCTATAGCCATTCCTACACATTTATTTTCTGATCGATCTAGAAAAACAGAAGGTAAGCAAAGAAAATGTACAAAAAAGAAAAAGATTTTCTTAGTAATCATTTGATAGTAGATGATTCGATGAGTGGAAAATCCCAAAAAACATCAAAAAGATATTCAAATGGTTTACTCAAACATGATTCAAATACAACTACCACGGATAGTTCTAATACAAATAACGGAATAAAACAAAAAAAGAATAAAACTAGTCATGTTTATAAATCAGAGTCAGCTATTTCTTCAACAATAATGCGCATCAAAGAAGAGCCAACGACTATATCAAATATTGCCTCGTCTAATGACATATTATCTACTGGTTTCACAACAACGATTACACCAATAACAGTTGAACCAAAGAAGAAACCAACAGCAAAGTAAGTGTTCTTATGATTTTATGGGATGTTTAAACTGGGCTTGTAAAGATTGATTTCTATCGAGAAGTTTTTAAACTTTGTCGAATATCATGTTTTATATGTTGACTTTGCCATTGGCAATAGTTTATAAATAAATGAAATCGTTTAATCCATGTATACGACGTACATTCGAGTTCTCTATGTGGAACAACAAAAATAAGAATACCGCGTATAGTTGTAGGAGAAATGTAATGGGGCAAGCGTGAATCAGGGTGGCCAGATCTTCTGAAAAGTAGGGAAATTTGAAGTCCTTTCTGAGTTTCTTCTGGTTTTTTTTCCGAATTCGAAACTACTTCAGATCCCAGTTTTGTTGCTGCTGCAGGTCAGTATAATTATAACACATTACTATTATAGATGTATATTGCGGCACCTTGTTTTTCTCAATTATCCGTTGGTAATTTCTGACTTATATAGGCAACTTCAGCTACAGCAATGTACTAGAATTTGATAAATTTCTTTTCTTGATTTCGAGAATCTTATCTAATTGAACATTCCACAAATGAAAACAAAATTATCTATCGGATGATATTAATATGGTTGAGTTTGATTGTGAAGAGAAACAAATCGAAGTAAATTAATTAGCCACAGCAATATCATTTCAACATATAAAGGAAAAAAGGAGTTTTTCGTAAAGATTCGTTATCGATTGATGAATATTCATCTTTATAGTGACAAATATTTGGAAATGAAGTACCAGTCAATGATATAAAAGTAGTGAAATAATTAATATCAGCATCTTATACAGAAGTCGCTATTTCACAGAAAATGATTTTTCTGATAAACTTCTGATTTTCCGAAAAAACTTTCTGATCGTTGTCTGATTTTTCAATTTTCGATCTGGCCACCCTGGTGTGAACTGTATTGAATCGTTAATCAAAAAATATAGATTATTTATTTGCATGAGTCAGCAAGAGTATTGGATTCTTTGTTAAGGTTTGCATACAAGCGCCATAGTTTAAGAGTTAAGTTTTCTGTGCCGATTTTTCAATTTTAGAGATGTTACTACAAAAGAATTGAATGACATAGGGTTTACATACAACTTTGTTCGTAGAAATACATGGATACAGCCTTTAGAGAAAACTGGCACCGAGTGAACCTTCTCCAAATTTCTTGTATAGCAATATCAAATAGAACTGGATTTTAGAATCAAGCATCAATATTTCTGTTCATTTTGTTTTTGAATATACATATATCACACAGAGACATTCCACAGTTATCATTGGAGAATATCGTAGAAATTTAAAGAAATGTATACTGGCCGTCATTATATTTCAAAAAATCATCCGTATTCCTTCGAGTTCTCTGATTCTCTTAAAAACGTATCCTACTGGTAAATGAGATTTTGATAAAAAAATAAATCAGAAAAAGACTTATATATCAAGTTTCGAATCTTGACTCGGTAATCTGCGTATAGTATTGATATTATTAGTTGTTCATTTGTTAATATAAAAATAAAATTCAATCTCTATATAACTTATTATCTTCAGTGTTAAACCACTTTTACAATCTACAACAGTCGATAATTTAACATCCAACAATACTAATTCAAATGTTCTTAATGTACCTGATCGTTTGACAACAGCTACTAATGCTTCAACAAAATCGAACTATGCAAATTTAAAGTAAAAATTTCGGCATTGAATCCTACTCTTAATTGTATTGATTTCACTTAGAAATATGTCAACAAAAGAATTAAATTCTTTAGCTCGAGAAAAAAAGAAACTAGCTGATGGCGAAAAACGAACATTTGAAGATGTTAAGCAGTCGATGTCGTTGTATCTTGAGTCGGTTTGTTATTTTATTCAGTGTGCTCATGATGAACCAATATTAGATCAACGTACTACATTATTATCAGCAACATTATCAATGCTTCAGTGAGCCATGAAATTTAACATTGAAAAAGCAACAATCTTGTTTTCTCTTGTTTAGACATCTTGTATATAATTATGAAAAAATGTTTCACATACCTGCAAATCAATCAGTTGATGCACTTAATAATATTCGACAAAAATTTCTTCTAATAAAGTAAAGAAATAGTTTCTTTTGGGCCTACTGTTTGTTTTACATTTCCTATTCTTTTCAAGTTATTGGCTTCAATCATTCATATATCAATTACAATACAATATAAATTTACCTGCAATCGAACGATGTGTTCATCAAGTAACCGAGTATTGTAGTCATTCAAAATCTCCAGCAGATACAAATCCGAGTTTTCTATATGAATTTTCAAAATGTATGTTACATTCATATCAATCAAATCACTATTGGAATAAAGCAGAACGTTTAAAGCGCGAAGAGCCATTAAAAAGTAAAAATGAACCTTTTGTTTTATCTCTCTATAAAACCGATTTATTTATTTTTCTCCCTAATATAGAATTCGTTGAACAGTTATTAAGACAAAATCAAAATCGACGTTTAACACGTGATGACACTACATTAGATTTTTTATTGTACATTTTTGATGCGATTGATTTATTACGTTTAACTATTGCCTGAGAAAGTCCATTTCGTATATTTCAAACATCTTTCTTCAGTTTAGTTTCAACATAGATGCACTCCGGTTGAGCTTTTGTTTTTATATAAATATGTATGGTAGAAGTGAATTGATCTCGATTGATATATTTTTGTTCCGGAATTTTGATGATTCCATTTGATTAATGTATGTGTGTAGTTTAGAATATTGAAAAATGTTATATGAGCGATTTGACAGTTTTTTGTTGTTGTTGTTTGTTTAAAAGAATTAAATTGATTTACAGCGAAAAGTTTCTTTTTTTAATCTGTTAATACCATGCCTTTGCTGTATTGCGCATATTTTCTGATCAAGCATTTCTTTCTGACTAAAGTTGTGTTGTTTTGCTTCGTCCTTAACTTTCTTTATTTCCTGAATGTTATGTTTTGAATGCGTGTTGGACGATGAAACTACAGAACTTAAATCATTCGATCATTTCTTATCTCCTTATGTAGACATGTAGCTTATTCATTCTTTCTCTCTATGTTTCTTTCTAAATAAAGACAATCGACAACTCCGGTGGTTGATATACTGCTGATATTAACTCATTTTAGAATGTCCCAAATTGTGTATATGTCTTTCACATACCATCAGATTTGTTTTTCATTCTTTCACTTTTTCTTTCTTCTTCTCTCTGTCTCATAATATATATATATATATTATCTAATTATTAGTTGATTGTTTGTCCACATGATAAAAAAAATGTATTTATTCTTAACTATTCTTTTAAAAGAAAGTAATACAAAAACAAAGGCGTGTTTAACATTTGTTCTTGTTATCGATGTTTTACTTTTCTCTTTTCTTTTTCTCATTATGATTTATAAACACAAAAATAAAACTAATAAAAACTATGGATGAACTTCAGACTTTTATTTATTATGCTTGTTTTAGATTTCTAATTTGGTGACAACCGACTTAGCCATGACGCGGGGCAATCAGCGGTATTACTGAAAATAAAATTTTACAAACAAATATCTATTAGTTTTTGGTGGTTTTTTTTGTAGCGATTTAGCCAGGGAAAAAAATCAGAAAAACCAAAAAAACAAAGGACAATCAGCAGCAGACACGGATGCTAATAAAGGTTTATCATTACAAGAACGTCAATTACGGGATGCTGCAAGGTATGTAAAGAACCGGAGCGTATAAGATACCCTATCGGCCCATTTCGATTTTTTTCAACTGAACATAGTCAAAGTATATATGAAATGAAAGTTGCCGTTGAGACAAGCATTTCGATACTAAATTTCTCACGAAAAAAATGAATTTCAAAAGAGCTATGAACACTAACAAAAGTTGACTATTTGGCTGTTTCTCGTGAAGAGAGTCTCCCATTTTCGATACAAATATATCATAATAGAACTGTTCTCATATTGACCAGTCGATAGACATTTTTAAGCTATACAAAATAGGATGATTAGAAAAGTAGAAAAACATCGGTCACTTCATGATCAAAAGGAAAATACTGCAGGGAGCTATCTTTTTTTTAAATTTGTTTTCATACTGTGATAAAACCTTTTGGCGAAAATTGAGATGAGCCATTTTTCTCACTTATACCATTCGATAGACATTTTTACGCGCTACAAAATAGGATGATTACGAAAGCCAAAAATCATTGGCCACTTGAGGATAGCTTCGCCATTTACTTTTTTGACTGCTGATTTTGTCGTTTTTCCAACTCTCTATTGGATTATGGCCTAAAAGACTATAGTTGTTGTACAAAAATTATGTTATATTCGAAATAAGCATCGAAAACTGAGTGGATTTAACTGCATTCGAGACCTTTTGGGTAATTAAATTTTCGTCGCAAAAATTCCCTGTACTCCTCCTCAAGGTTGAGTGAAGATATTAATTTGACCGGAACCACTTCATTTTCTTTAAACAATCTGCTATTTCGAGTTCTAGTATCATTTTATATGCTTAAAACTTCATTACTATGGTCCAAATCGTGCTTTAAAGAAATTAATATTTTCACCCAACCTTGAGGGGGAGTGCAGGGAATTTTTTGACCAAAATTTAATTACTCGAAAAGATTTGAAATGCAGTTAAACCCACTCAAGTTTGGATGCTGATTCCGAATATAGCACAATTGTTCACAACAACTAAAGTCTTTCTGGCCCTAATCCAATAGACAGTAGGAAAAAATGACAAAATCGGCAGTCATAAAAAGTGAATGCCGCAGCAATCTTTAAGTGACCAGTGTTTTTTGGCTTTCGTAATAATCCTATTTTGTAGCGCGTAAAAATGTCTATCGACTGGTCAATATGAGAACAGCTCTATTGTGATATATTTGTATCGAAAATGGTAGACTCTTTTCAAGAGAAACAGCCAAATAGTCAACTTTTGTTAGTGTTCATAGCTTTTTTGAAATTCCTTTTTTTCGTGACAAATTTAGTATCGAAATCAGGGCTCCTAATGGGATGGGATGAGATGGGATGAAATTTTTGTCCTGTGGGATAATGCAAGTCGTCCCATCCCATCCCATGGGCTCTCATGGGATTCGCTATATTACGAAAAATCTTACTGAAAATCAAGGTTTATTTGTTTTGTAACTGGAAATTCGAAGTTTTCCAGCATTCCGATTTGAATATTGGAATTAGGGATGCACCAATTCCTAGTACATTGCAAGAAAGATGACATTTTTGCCTGATATAGAGTGAAGCGGTCCTCTGATTCCATATATCAGTCAAGACCATTTTTTTGCTCTATGTAAAACGATAGCCGACATTTATGAAAGATTAAAAAACGTTTTCGGATTTGACTCAGGATTTGAATTTTCAAGTCGTTTTCGGTCAAATCCAATTCAGTTTCAGGCTTGCAGTTCGCATTACACAAATTCTAAGAATAGATTTGAAAAGAACGTTCAAAACTGAACAGAAAAAAATAAGTAAAAAGAGGCTTAATCCATAACTCCCAATGCTGAGAATATGTAAACATTGGATAAAAAATTCTAGAAATTGACGGGATTGGATCTTTTCCCTACTTAAAAATGACGTGCCCGGCAGTGAGAATTATCGATTGAACATCTCTTTCTTCATATTTTTCAGTTCAGTTTTGAACGCTTTTTCAAATCTATTCTTAGAATTTGTGTAATGCAAATTGAAAGTTTGAAGCTAGGTTGGATTTGGCAGAATTTGACGGAAAACGACTTGAAAATTGGAATTGGGAGTCAAATCCAAAAACGCTTTTTCATCTTTAATAAATTTGGATCATAGTTTTTCATAGATCGAAAAAGATGATCTTGGCTGATATATTGAACGGAATCAGAGGACGACTGCCTCCTACATTAGGCAAAAATTTTATCTATTGTACCATGTACTAGAAATTGTTGCATTCCTGGTTGGAATATCATTATCAATACCTTTTAATTCTGCTTGTGGTGTTGTAAACGAAATTAGACTT